>JAODUH010066972.1:0-16890 GCA_027564835.1 Typhlichthys subterraneus
TACTGAGTCACATGCTCAATTTCCGTTTCTGACAAACAGATACAGGTAGCCAGCTAGTATTACAAGGTACCGGTAATTAAAAACAAATGTGGTCATTATAGATGCAAAATTCACAACCTCTCTGCTATGAATTTAACCATGTACAACTACAATTAAGTTATCCTCCTGAACATTTAACCCACTTTATAGAAAATACTATATGTATCTAAACCCTAAATATACCGGGATATGATTTTTGGTCCATATCGCCAAGCCCTACTAGCAACAACCATGCATGTAAAAGTAGTGAAGAGAATTATCAGGTGTTCAAGTTCAACACTGTCTGAGAATACAGAAGAAGCGTGATCTGTTCGCTTGCCATGTAATGTTCAGCTTTGTCTTCTATTTCTGTTATGCGGTGACACAGTGAGTGTTTAGTTTGGTGTTATTACATGTTACACATTGTACATTCTACAGGTAGGGTATCCAAACGTGGGGAAGAGTTCCACCATCAACACCATCTTCAGGAATAAGAAGGTGTCTGTTTCAGCCACCCCTGGCCACACCAAGCACTTTCAGGTACTGCGCCGCGGCCGCCCCTCTACTACTCCCCTTGCGCGCGAGTGCTTGCAGTGAGAACGTAATCGGACCAGTTACAAAACCAAAACGATGACCAACTCTGTTGGTGCTCCATAGTCGATCTGCAGTAGCTTGTGAACTGACATCCACAATGTAGTTTGGACTGTCGAAATGTGTCAAAAAGTAAAAACTCTCACGTGAGCTCCCGACATAGTTTTGACCACCCAAAGAATGTCTTCAGTGCCCTACAATGCCCTGTCATGTGTCGCTCTATATTTATTCATTATATTGAAAACAAATAGGAACCCAGGCGTTTGCGCAGAATTTGTGTCAATTCAGACCTTGACGCGAACTAACCGTAGATGTACAAGAACCTTCACAGTCTTCCCGTGTGCTGCTTGCGTGCTGCAGACTCTGTATGTGGAACCAGGCCTGTGCTTGTGCGACTGCCCTGGTTTGGTCATGCCCTCCTTCGTGTCCACTAAAGCGGAGATGATCTGTTGTGGGATCCTTCCAATTGACCACATGAGGGACCACGTGTCTGCGGTGTCCCACATATCCTTTACTTCAGACACCGACGCTTCATTTAATTTGGCCTCATGTTTCTCATACAGCCTTGTGTTTAGTTAATGAGGGTTATTTTAATGTGCAGTTGAAATTAGCTTACTTTGCTCAGTATAGGTTTGAAGTTTCAAACATTGCTTGGATGTTTCCAGTTTGTTAAGCCCTTGACGGAAGTCACGTGTGTCAGACCATCCCTCGAGATGTCCTAGAGGGCACTTACGGCATCAACATTATTCGGCCACGAGAAGACGAAGACCCCGACAGACCCCCGACATCCGAGGAGCTGTTGATGGCTTACGGATGTGAGACCACCACTGCCAGTGACCAGTGTTCGAATCTGAGGTCTTCGTGTGACACTGCATTGTATGTGAAATACAGTTGTGACTTTTAAAGTCACGTTTCCCTGTCTTTCAGATATGAGAGGCTATATGACATCACATGGTCAGCCAGACCAGCCCAGATCAGCCCGATACATCCTGAAGGATTACGTCAACGTAGGTTCAGCAGCCAGACCAATTATTGTATAGTATAGATGATGCAATGTATTTTTTAAAGGCTATGTTTAATGAAGTGGGCAGTGCTATCTTGCTCCTTCAGCAGGCATGGGAGTAAAAACCTGTTGGACAACCTCCCTAATCGCTGGGCCTTTTGAGATGCCTGCTGTAAAATATATATATATATGTATATTGACCCGACAACTAACAGTAAAGGCTCACATTTCTTTTTGCCTATCCTATTTACCTGCAGGGCAAGCTTCTGTATTGCCACCCTCCTCCTCACGTTGACTCCGCAGACTTCCAGCCTCAGCATAGCAAGTTCTTGACGGCGGGGCCACATAATTGTGACGCCTCCAACCCCACTGCCAAACAGCACAAGATGAAGAAAATAGAAAATCCTGTTGACAAGACCTTCTTCCATCAGGTACACCGCCATCACTGTTCCAAGAACCGATGCATGTTCTCAACATTGGTAATAAAGAAGACTAACCTGGGATGGGATCTGTCTTCCAGGAGAACGTGCGGGCCCTCACCAAGGGCGTCCAGGCTGTTATGGGCTACAAGCCCGGGTGTGGTCCTGTAGGCCCAGACCAGCCTGGGACTGAGATTCCCCTGGGCAAACCCTGGAAGAAACATGGCAACAGGAACAAGAAGGAGAAGGTGCGCAGGCTCACCAAACACCTTGATGCCTGATGGCGCACCATCGATTTTTAAACTATTCTTTTCTGAACACTGAAAAAAGACATTTTACATGCAATTCCAAAGGAATTAATTATCATGTTTCTGGTGGACATTATCAAATATTGCAAAGAGCGAAAAAAATGAACAATTTCTGAAATTGGTTTCTGAAATATCATCTCAATGTCTTTGTACTAAACACACAATTTAGATAATCACATTTTCATTTGATAATGTTGTTAATGAATGTAAGATCTAATAAAAATGTGTGCGTATACATTAGGCCTTAGTACATTTTTCAGAAATTTCACCCACCCTGACTTGTCTCTGATTGGTCCACCATCTAGGTGATTGTGCAATCGCTCAAGCTCTCTCCCCCCAAATAAGGAAGAACTTTAAGAATATTTAATTCAGCAACACAATTTTTGTTACAAATTCTTCATACATTATCTCTGGCTGTGCCATTAATAATCTCAGAAAGACCATTTATAATTTAGTTGTCTGATATTTTATATTACTGGTAGGATTTTCTCTCAATCAACTTCTAATAGCCCATACTAGTATTATAATAGCCTACTATTTTTATTTATTTTTTTTTTTTGGGGGGGGGGGGGGGTGCACAAAGGTAGCCTAGTATTGATAATGTAGCCTACGTTAAAATCAGGATTCCTCGTGGGATTCCTCTATCTGCGTCCAAACTAGGTCCTATAGACGCACAATTACGGACGTGTCCAGTTGGCTGCGCGCTTCTCATTGTTGCTTGCGGTTGAGTGAAATGTCGACGAGGACATTTATAGCGATTATAGGCTTACGAAATTGAACGATTTGCGATGGCATCAGAATGCCAGAATAAATGGAGTACTATATTGTTTTCGGATTTCAGTATTTTCTGCATCGATTCATTATGGAGTTGCTTCTCCCTTAATGCAGACAAAGTTTGTGTACCGATCGCTCTCACGGCTGTTTTTGCCTTGTGTTCATTGGTATCGTGTGCTATGTAAGTAGTTTTGTGTTCTCTTCAAAATGCTTGAAAGGCCCAAGACATTACATCTAAATCTTTTTTTTTTTTCAAGGTTCGCTTATCAGAAGTGCACCGCAAGCAGAGAACGCTTGGCAGAATGTGCTACTTGTTCTCTTTATTGCTTCTTCGGAAACCTGTGCAATACTGTTGGCGCTATTCTTTCCCGACAGCTGGTTATTCTGGTGAGTGACGTTTGGTTTTATTATACAGATATTGTGTTGTGTGCAACAACGTCCACCAACACCAAAGGTGTCTTCCCATAGGTTATAATGGGTGTTTTTGCTTCCGTGATGGATGCTGTTAATTTACTTTCTGCCGTCTTGCCGTTTTACCTGCGCAGGAACTCCAACTCAGGTAATGCTAAATTGTAGTGTAAAAGTGAAGGATTGGGTGGAGGGGGCTGTATTGATGTAATATATCCACTAACAGCAGACAGAACTGCAGTTTAAAGGGGCATTGTCAATTTGACAATGTCAACCTTACAAGGCTAAATTCAAAACAGCCAACAGACATGCTGATAATCTTTAATGCCGTGAGATAACTAACAAATGAGGAGTTGGTGCAGCTATACTAAAGGGATTAATTCAAGCCAGTTGCTTTCAGGCTATAGCTTCCCTTTCTCATTTGGTGGTCTTCCTCAGAGAAGAGACAGAGGATGATGAAGCTGCGCAGAAGACAAAACCTCATGGCTGTGTGTGTGTTGATGGTGCTGGGAGGAGGTTACTTCACCTCCAAAACCATCCAAAGCCCAACAGACAGGCAGTATGCCAGGAGGAGACTGCTTCACACCCTTCTGCAGGTATAAGCACCGTTTGAGTTCACTCCATCAGGTATACATTCTGCTTGTCATTACAGGAATACACCATGTGATCTGATATTTGACACAATTTGGTGATTAAATAAGATCCTTTTAACATTAATCACTCATTTTGTGCTGTTCTTAAGACACAAGAAAAACATATGATATGGAAACATGCTGTTTTCTTTGACAGGACAATACTGAGATTCTTGGTTACGTACTCGGATTGCTCTCTTTTCTTATAGCTGGAACATCCAAGTTCCCCACGATCTCCAGAGCAGTAAGTGACTGCTTGTTTTGTTTTTATAGCCACACTGCTGTGACATGTTCTCACTGACGTCTCTGAAAGATTTACAGCAGACATGCTCATGTGTGCATTTGTCCCCCAGCTCAGAAGAGAGACCATGCCCAGGGGTCATTTGTTATCGGGAACACTGTGCGCATCAGCTGGTCTCCTCTATGCGTCTGCCATACTGTTCTATGACGCCCATTTGGAGTTTGTTGTGAAAGCAATGCCTTGGTTGCTGTCAGCCTTGTGCTGTGCCACACTGGAACTGTTGGTATCCTTTCTGTACAGCATTATAAATGAGGATATAATTTATTCAACGCATAGTTTGCTTCACCGTCCAATACAGCGTCTAATACTGCTAATTGTGTTGGATGAAGTCGTCAAATACAGCGCATTGGATAACTGGATAAAATGCAACTGCACCCCAGCTCTGAGCCTGACTCCATCCATTGCACATTTTTGAAAAATTAGTGAGGGGAGGGGCTGAGAGGGGGCCCCCATTAACATCAATTTATTTTGATGAAGCACGAGCAAACACAATGTATGGGTCAGAAGCCAGCAAGGACCTTGTGCAAATTTAAACTGATATGACGTATAGAGCCATTTTCAACATATACAATTCAGCTTTTGCCGAAACGTGTGGCGGGACCAGCCAACATGAGGAAATGTAGCTTACTGACGGATGTTGTTAAAAAGCGCAAGCGCTACATTCTAATCTAGACCATGTAGACCGTCACATTGCTCTGGACAGATGGCAGAAATGCACCAATACTAATCTAGACCATGCTCAGCACCGGAGTTTCCCACTTGGGTGCAACATGCCCCTCAGGAAAGGAGTATAGTCAATATTAACATTGCTTAAAAACCACACAAGATCTAAAACAAATATTTTATATTATTAAGCTTAATGTGGGGGTTGATTATTTAAAGAAAAAAAACATTTGTTGGGTGACCTCATGGCAGGGAACAAGCAAAGTACATCAGATCATGACCATATTTTGTGGCTGTATTATGGCCCATGGATTAAACTATTAAAATATAGGCACAGGTCTTGCACTGCATTTTACAAATTGAATAATGTTTTACAAACGATAAATAACTGCGCACTCACGCACTGTCCCTATGAGGACGATAGCTCTAGGCCTAGACCACAGTTAGTGTTCTTTAGTCAGACTGACTCCATCAGGGTAGGGTCACACATGCCAATGGGGGGGGGGGGGGGGCTGGATATGCAATAGGCTGCTGCCTTCCTATGCGAAATTCATAATCAAAATATTCTCCATTACATCCGGCCTTACTATGAAATCTACAGCCAATTGCTGCCGTCAACCACATGCATTGTTGCTGTTGTTTGAGGCTGTGAATTGAGTTCATCAGGGTTGAGCTCTAGACGAAATGAAGATGCAAATTTGCTTTGCCACAGGAAGTGAATGTTTAATTCGCTAATTAATTTATTTGGCTAAATAAATCTAATAAATTAATTTGTCCCCTCCCTGCTTACAAATGATGTGTACGTTTGTTGTCCCTTAACCCTTGTTTGGTTAGAGTTTAGTCCTCTACATATGCAGCTGTGGAAAAAGATCACATTCCCAAAGGTGTTCTCCAGACACACAGAGCCTTTTAGGGGGCAGTGACATCCATGCTAAAGGAAGCCCCCCAATAACACGACAAAGGAAACAAGTATGAAGAATTAGTGTAGATTCATAGTACTAGCACTCCTCTAAAATACACTGTTGTTGTCACAAATTGTGGCATCTGTTATCAAGGCAGGCTGACTTAAATATGTATGCATTGATGCAAGTCATTCTGAAACATGTCTTAAATCTTTATTACGTTTGAATAAATTTATTTGGCAATGTTTGAAACCATGGATATCTCTAAATCTCAAAGTATTCCACTTGTCTTGTTTTTAATTGGGACACAATCTTTTCTTGCAGAAAAATCCAAGGAAAATAACTGAGATGGGCGATTATATGGATGTCAGTATTCAGCCTACAGGAAAGGTAAGCAAATATTGTCACACTAAAGTGAAACTTGTTAACTTGTAAATAAAAGATAAAGGCAGTATACTCAACAGTATACTCAACAGTTGTTTAAGTAGATTGCCAACTGGTTTGCCAAGTACAGTATCTGTTTGTTTTCTCCACCCACACTTCTCAGTCCTAGAATGTGATATTGTTTCAGGTATGTCTAAATGAGGTGGTGGTGTCTGGAAAGGGGGCACCAGAGAGCCAGACACCGGCGACCACAAAGACCTTGCAAGTAGTCAGGACTGAGGACTTAGTGTGCTCTTCTGAGTCTGACTCTTCTTCAGTTGGCTCTGACCTGGAGGTATTTACAGTAGGTCTCCTTTCTGTTCAGATTACTTTTGTCAAATGTATGTCTATGAAATTGGCTACCCTACTCCATTATGCAAACTACTGAATTTATATTTTCAGCAGAATTATAACGATTATTTTTAGTCAGCCGGCAGTGTTGGTTATCCTCGAATGCTTGCTAACTTGCTAACGCGAGCTCAAATCAAAATGAAATCCCTCAGAAGCTTCACTCCACACATTGAAACACATTGCGAAGCTTAGGACATTGTTGTTGAGAGCGTTCACTACTTTGTGTTCCTATTTATGGAGCCAGGCCTGTGTGGTACCAGTTTATATTTTAAGCATGTACAGTTTAAGCATGTATGGTAAAATAGCAGAATGCTAGGAGATATTTCGTGAATTTGACAAAAATTGTATTAGCTTACTGTAGTGTTGGTCAGTCCCGTAATGTGCCACTAGGTGGTAGTAATAATTTTTTGAAAGAGGCAGTTAATGCTTGGGACTGTAATGGAAAGCAAAGTGTCAAAGTACTGCCTTTTTCAGGAATACTACTATAACTTTTACTACTTTAATTTACCACTTAAACTTTTACTTTATAATGCCATTGGTATTCATGATGTATGTTTCCTGAGATAAAACATATTGCTGACATGGAGTCGAAATGTCACACTACAGTTCTTAATAGTTGCTCCTAATATTTTTATCAGACTTTGTTTCAGATTTTACAATGTTCCATCTTCAAATATGATCAAGAAAATGTATAAAAAACTAGAAATTATCATGCAAGGGTTAGGAGAATAAGAATATGCCAAAGAATGAGATGTTGGTAAAAGGCTTAATTCTTTGTTCAAAATTTTAATCTGAATTTTAAATCAGAAATTAAATTATATTCTGTCAAAATACTGTATATAATAACTGTATCTTATTTATACAGTATCTTACACCCGGTGTCTTTGCAGACCAATTCAGATGTCATAGTTGACCATATAGTTAATCTAGCTGAAATTGATTAGGACACACCCTATGCACTTGTGCTTTAGACCATGCACTTACATGGTTAAAGTGTGTGTGTGTGTGTAATGATCTGGTTTGTTGTTATTGTTGTTTGTGTAGTGTCTGTATTGTGTGAGAAGATCATAGGTGGTTGAATCAGTGAAGTGGGGTAACAGAGCCAAGCCCAGCTGTATGTTTGTGCTTATTTGGGATGGTTGGGGAAGGTTTTTCGTATGTGGAAAGATTGTATTAATACTGTGTGTGTGACAAACCAGGTGTGGCTCTAGCCAATTAATTTATGGGTTTGTCCTGTGTGCTCCCACAAAATCTAAACACTTGTCGTGACTCAAATAAAGCCAAGTTGCAGATGAGGATGTAATTTAATCACAAACAAAGGCAAAGGAGCAGATTACAAGAAACTTCCTTAATGCATTTGACAACTCTGATGTCTTGGGCAATGTCTGGCCCAAGATATGGTAGAATGAATGCTTTTTGTGATGACGACAATATGTTCAACTAGTGTGTGCAAACAAAGCTGCTAATTGTTTTGTGTGTAAAATTGCCTCATTCATTCAGTGAGCAGGTTGCAGTATAATTCATGGATATTTAAATGAATTTTCCACTATGATCAATATTGTTTAATCTTGTTTTTTGACACAATTAATACATGGTTAAACAAAAGAGTAATCAAATAACTCTTCATAATGTTAATGTTCAGAGATCAGGTAATATCATTTTCTCCCACCCTCATTAAGACAGACTTGTCGGCTATTAATTAAGAAGTGATAAGCGGTCTCATCGTTACTTCCCAAAGGCACAGGCAGAACTTTTCATTATGAATTGGTCAGTAGTTTTTTTGTTTGTTTTTATGTTTATTGTCCATACTCCATTAAGTTAGATGTCTGCCAGGAGAAGGAGGTAAGAATCTATGTCTGCTCCTTTTGCCCTGCATTTCAGCAAATTTATTATCTGCAGGATAAGCAGCGATACGGTGGCGTCCCGGTTGCGCGACAAGCATGTCGACATTTGATATCGATAAAAATCATGCCAGGTTGATAACTAGAGTAGAGGCTTGGAATGGAGTGGCTGTGGTTAGGGTTGTTGATGTAGAACACCAGCCCTCAATAGCAAGTTCACACTTTTAAATGTGAATTGCAAAAGTAATAGAAATAATACAAGTGTAAAACGTCTTTTTTTTACAGAATAAATCAAGGAAGATATATTGGTACTTATTACTGTACCTGTTACATCATGTGCTTTTCAAATGAGTTTGAACTCAGGCCAAAAACACCCAGTCCTTTTATTTCAATCTAATGCCAGCCTAATTCTGGTTTTCAGAACTATGTGAAAACCACGCCAAGTGCTGCTATCCAAGGGCTGCTTGGAATGTCTATTGTATTTAGTGTTTCTGGCTCATTTATGCTGAGTGCTGGTTCTGGGGTGAGGTTTCTAGCGACATGGTGGGGTGGAACTGTTTGAGATTAGCATTGTGACCCGATTGTTCTGCTGTTAAAGATCTTTGATTAAAGACTGGGTTGGGTCTGTCTGCCTAGGAAGCAGGGCAAAATGGTTCCCTTGTCTATAGGGGATTGAATACAGGCCTCAGCTATTTTGGGATTTGGTTATGGTCTCCTGTCTAGTGCCAGAGTCTTAGTTCAGTGCTTGTACACCGAAAATGTTTTACATTGCTTTTATGATGTTCTTAACCACAGTTTGTTAAACATTAGACACCAACTGATAACAAGTGAGTAACCTACTTCATTAACCCTAACGGAAATATCAAATATAAGCTTTAATTGTTAATCGGCCCCTTGATTAACCCAGGTGCTTTGATTGAAGTGAGCATAAGAAATTAGGAGTAATTGTAGTTTAGAATCAATATGCGAGGGTATGTAGTCATAGACTATTTGGTTGAACTACATGGGGTTAACAATGTGCAGTTGTGTGTAGAACAGAACAGGGTGTGGCAACATTATATCTAAGCACTAATATTTCTCTATTTTGATGATTTAACATTTAATTTTTTTCCCAGTGGGATTTTGGTGAAGCCAACACACAGTGGCACAAACTACTAGTAAAAGAGAAGAAAGAATGTCAGAGGAACCCTGCACCAATTGGCATCAGCCCTTGCCTGTCTGGGCCTTCACTGAAGACTGCATCTGGCAAAGGGGCCGGTAATGGTGGCTCTGTTATGCGCAGATAAAAAGGAAACTATCTGTTCCTATCTGCCCTTGTTAAATAAAAATGTCATAAAATGTGCAAACATTGACCAGTTGTCTATTATTTTACTGCATGCCTCAACATCTTGCCTGTCCGTCTGTCTTGTTTCATTAATGCAGACATTTACCCCTCTGAGGTTTTTTGTTTCATGACTGATCAAATGGCCTGGGTGTGTTGTACGGCCTTGTCACTGTGACTGTCATTACACGCTGGTGAATACAGTTGCTGTCAACACTCCAAAGATGTTAGGAGCGGATTGCAGAAAGCTTTCCAGCACGGCCAATAATTCAAGAGATGACACTCAATTAACTACTTTCACTGAGCACTCTACGGTAAGTACTAAGAATGATTAGATGTGACTAACAAAGGCCTTCCCAAATACATATCTCTGTATCACTGGTGAATTGTAAGGTTAGTGGTTCATATCCTGTATTTTGCTACTCATTCAGGGTTATCAGGGCTGGACTGGGAAAAGGCCTAAATGAGAAGATAAGCACCAGACTAAATTACCAAGTTTCCCCTGTCTCTTCCATCATCCCCCAGTTTTGTCCAGATGCCTGCTTTGTCTGGACCAGGGTGTTTCTTTACATATAAACTGATGGGAACTGAGTGGACTTCCCTGACTTCTGATAAAAGGACAATAACACAGATTAGAGCAAAGACACAAAGTGCATTCTCCTCAGTTATTTTCCCATGGTGACACACTGTATCTTCCTGAGACAAATTATTACATTACTATTAAAATGTACTAATGGCATCACTATTTTTGACCAAATACCTCAGTATTAGTATGTTGTCTGTTTAGCTATATGCAGACTACAATTAGCCTATTATTAAATAATGTATCAGATTAATCCAATACAAACTTGCATTGAGTATAAGAT
Source organism: Typhlichthys subterraneus (assembly GCA_027564835.1). NCBI lineage: Eukaryota > Metazoa > Chordata > Actinopteri > Percopsiformes > Amblyopsidae > Typhlichthys > Typhlichthys subterraneus. Next base: position 10,822 of record JAODUH010066972.1, read on the forward strand.
ATTTATAAATACTTTATTATAGGGCAGCCTGAAGGTAATAGATTTTAACCCTGGAGTTGGCCTTTGCACCTGGTGTTGGCCTATGTGGAGAAATATGCCTATCCCCTACCTGCTCTAACAGCCACAGCCTGCTTGAAATAAGTTTGTTGCTTTGTTAAAAAAAAGAAAAACATGAGCAAGCCTGCATATTGTTATAGAAGGTTTAAAGGTTAGGAACTATAACAAATAAGGCTCCAAATCAAACTAGTGTAGGCTACTGTATGAGACGGTCTAGTTGGAGCTAATTGAATAGCTATAGTGCAGAATAAAATATTGGCAGACATCTGGAAAATGTATGTGTATTTTGTAGGTTTGTGGTTTACAGTTGGTCTACAACCCATGCGTACGTATTCTATTGACAGCCCTTAGGAAATAGCAATCAGAGCTGGTTCGCCAGCTGGGGCATTGCACGGGCTTGAGAAAAGACTGTCCCTGACCGACCTACTTTCTGACTGGAAAATATGAAAACAAGCTGCCCGTTCCAGTATCGGGTGGAATTGTGTTTGCACAAGTAAGAGGCAGGATTAGGACATCTGAAGCCGCATGGGGCGAATGGGATGTTGTTTTTCTTGGTTAGGCCTACGTCCGCGATCGCTTCACTCCAGCAAGATGACGATTCCCCGCTCTCTCCCCTCCTCATATAAACTACTATTATTACCAATAGCATACCCTAATTGAATTGTTCAACGGCTACGAAGGCGCCGTGATATAGGCTACCCATCAGCCTATGATACACGTAGGATAGGTAAACTATGACCATGTTTCTGGAATAGGATGGAAAAGGATGCTGCAGTGAGACACATACCGGTAATTCCGCATTATTAGAGTCGATAGCAAAAGGGGTAGAAGATGTGAATCAAGAATGGGCCACTCTCACATAATTGTGCACTGTTCACCTTGCAAGGGTCCTCTTTAGATGTCACATGACCCCCTTACTTCCTGTAAGATAGTGAGCCAGTTCAAGGCAGTTCACAGCGCTACACCTCTACACGGCTCATTCGCTGTTGGACTGAGCTGTCACCATAACATAGATCCTTCCCCCTTCCTTGTGTGTGGCGACCACTCGCTATCTGATCTTGTTCCTATTTGTATTTAACGACGTTTTGCTTTAGATAACAGCGGCTTTCGTCTCACTATGACTCGTAGGTGATCTTCAAAGTGTCCAGGTGGGTCTGGGTAAGTGTCTTATTTCGTCTCTGGTTTTGGGTTTTATCCACACTACCCATGTGTCAGGCGCTAGCTGTAGCCAGCTAAAGCTATTAGTGTCGTGACGGATTTGTAGTCCTCGCCCAATGCGTTCCTTTACCCAAAATACTTTCCTCCTCTGGTTAGACAGTTGTGTTGGCAGCGCCGCACATTTGTAAACGGTTAAGAATTTGCTTTTGTCAAGTCGTCTTAATTTGACAATATATACCAAGATGCTCTTACAAAAACAGCTAGGCTATGACAAAGGAAATCGTAGATTCAGAGCAATTAAGTCACTAACTCATTATTATATAAAATGGTTCAAGGTATAATAGGCTACATATATTCACATTCTTAAATACTTTTATTTTCGCAAAATATCAGTTTAGTCACGGGGCTGCTAACGGTTGAAATTGTAAGTAATGATTGTTGATGCGGGGAACGATTTCGGCACGACGTTCACACCATGCACCGTCTGTCATCCAACTAGGAGGACATGGCTCTCGGTTTGGGGGAAAGCGTTATCTTTAACTGCATTCTTCTTTCATATAATAAAACAAGCATACCATACTTGTAACTGAAGTCTTCACATGATTTGAACATTTTTAATATGGAGGAAGGAAAATGAAGCGTCATTATAAGCCATTGACTCTTTTGCTAATAGTGACGTTTGCTGCTGTCTAGTAGAGATGATGGTAGGCTATGTTGTCGAAGCATCAAGCATGCCCTGACCCTTGTGTTGCCATGCTTCTAGTTTTGAATTATTTGATTGTTTGTCAATGTGACTGTAATTTATTTATTTACTAGAAATATTGTCACAATCCTTAGAGGCAGCCGTGAAATTGATCAATGTTTATTTATTTATTTGTTAATTTTGCTCGTCTGTCTTATGATACTATATTGATGATATCATAGGTAGGATACATTCTCTATGCTGTTACACTTGCAGATTATATCTCATCCTCCTACAAAACATCGGGCACTGATCTTTGTTGCTATTTGTATGACATGGTTATGATTTGGTGTTATGCAGTATTAACCTGTGTATTATCAGTAAGTTCAAATAAACATATTTCAGTTTGTTTGATTTTAACGATACACTAGTGCTATTGCTTTGTTTATAGATTATATCTTCATAAAGTGTTTCTATTAGATGATATCTTAAAGTTATTTATTGTATTTTTTTGCTAGTGATCCATGATGTAATGTTGTTCTCTCACATATACAGTATTAGATGGAAATGCATTTTAGATTTATGTAACTACGCATTTGTAATATACAGTACAAGACAATAATTTTCATAGTTATTATTTCAGTTTTACTATCTAAATTAATTTGTTACATATTTTCTTTATTGATTCTTTTGGTTCAAACGTTCTTAGCTTTGGTACTGAATCCTCTAGGTTCCATTTGGGAATAAAGTTCAATCCAAGACTGATCATATAGCCTACTAGAATGTTGTTCATCAAGATCATTATAGTAATGTGAATAATTGATTCTTAAGGTATGATCGTATTGAAATGGCTTGGCAAATGCTTTCTTGTTAAAAACTAATTTACAGAGAGACTGTGTGACAGCTATGTGTGCAAATATTTACAACAATAGGTACTGCTGGTATTTCTATTGGAATCTCATTCACATCAATTTGATTACAAGAATGACTGTAGACTGAGAGTTAACAGAGAGCTGTCTGTGTCCACAGCATAAACATTTTGTTTAAACACATTTCATACAGTGTAATACAGGCTTACATGTGCTTATGAGCACAATTTATTTATTACATTTTATCTATGAAATGGCAAAAGTTCATGGTCAATGTGACACATTCTATTGAGCTTAGCCTGACCTCCTCCTGACCAACTACTGACAGTTTTTGCTTGAAGATTTATCTTGGGTTTGAGAAGCACGGTACCAATGTTCCCCAGGCCTTTTAGTCGGTGCCTGAGGACTTTCACAGGTGAGCATAAAGATGGCAGCAAGTGATGGAAGGTCTGCCAGTGTTGACTCAAAGCTTGGGTGAGAAATATCCTGACATGGTGAAAGTCCCCATCCATTGCCTAGCTCTATTTGCTAACACATCCCCTTGGTTGCAGCAAAGGTTAGATCTCTTTAGTACTGGCCTGGCGGTTTACCTCCAACAAGGTCCCAACTAAGCAATGCCAGCATCTCTTGAAGTGTGATGAAACATTTTGGATGAAAATAGAAACTGAGATCTACCACAATCATGCAAACGGTGGCGACAAGTAGCCCATTGCACCAATTATGATGAACATTGGCGAGATGTTGACTGACAGCAGTGAGACCATAATCCATGCAATGGCATTTCAACCTTTACCGCAGCCTGTGTCATTATGACTTTCCAAGTTATAATTACAGTATAGCCTGTTAACCTGAAACGGCTTTGAAGCTTCTCTATGATGACATTACAGTATTCAACATTGGTTAAATGCTTTGCTTTTAAACTTTTTATTTTTTATGTTCCCCTTACATATTTTGGAAATCAGATATATATCTGCACTAATATAAAAACAAGGCTTAAAATGATAGCCGGTTACAGCAGTTTTTCCCAGGCTGCCGAGAAATCTCCCAGCTAATCCGAGAGCATGTGGCCTGTCTTAGTGTAGGACTCGGCATACGTTTGATCTGTGAGACTGGTGCTTTTCCATCTCCCAGTGTTTCTCATGAATTAGATGACAGTGGGCTCTTGAATCCTCCTTGTAGACTTAATGCACCTCTTTCTGGTAATTCTTGTTGACTCCCTTTTCTCCTGGGTGAACAAATGAACACAAGCCGCCTTTAGCGTGGGCTGGTCTCCTGGATGGGTTGCAGTATAAAGTTTGTGTCATGACCAAACTAAACAGGACCGTGGAGTTCTAGTCCTTAACTCGCGTGTCGATTTTGGTGCAAGGGAAGTGTGTCTTCTGATATAATTGGCCCAGGCGCTGGAAGTGGTGTTTACTTGTTCTTCATTAACAGGTGTGAGTGGTGGAGTAGTTGAGGTGAGTGTATATTTTCAAACTGTATTCTGCTAAATCTCTGTAATGCTTCCTGGTAAGGAACAGTGTGAGATAGTAACAGAGCCGTAACAAAACCCTTTCCTTAGATTGCTCGTTATTGCATTAGCACTATCTGAGCATAACTGACATTCATTCCAGTCACTTCATCGTCTCAGCTGTAATACTCACACCCGGTGTACTTTACCTCTGATATGTAAAGTATGTCTGGTCAACACAGGACAACAAAAGGACTGTGAACAGTTAATAAAGCCTGCCTCGCTGTTGTTTGTTGTTTTCCCCTGTACCTAATGACTCTGATCAGACACAATGGCAGGCTAATCAAACAAGTAACAACAATTCAGCAATAGGCAGACTGGAGGGGGCTATAAATATCCATGAGATAATGCTTATTCCCAGAGGCCCCAGATGGGGTCCTCTTTAACGCTGTAACCATACTAGCCTCACTTGTCATCCTTGGACATTGCCTGTTGTCAATATTCTGATTGGGCTGTTACTGCAATATTTTTTGCCATACTGTATGTTTGTTATAGCAACTACACTGTATATTCTAATGCAAATTGGTTATGCTGCGGTAATGTCTATGTAAATTATTTGACTTGTTTATAATCTTTAAGATATACATTTGTGGTGTGTTCTGTATGCAGTATCCTGGGTGTGTTTAATATCTTCTATTAGAACATTTTAGATTTGGGGCACAAAATACATTAATTTCCTGTTAGTGGTTGGTTTTGTCGAATGTAACCCAAAGCCTTCTTGACTCACTCACTGTAAATCACCTTGATAAGGGTTAGCTAAATTACCTTATTTTCATTAGCACCCATATGGAGATACAGTATGGCGCTAATACACTGTTAGCCTGTTTCATATTGGCCATGAAATATGCTGTGTCTGTTGTTTTCACAGGGTTCCAGGTTGGTGTAGTGAGAGAGCAAGCTAACCGAGGGGAGGGGGACCTCCTGAGGACATAGTGGCCCAGGCTCTCGAGGTATAAACACCTGTAAACATGGCAAATGGAGCTGTTCACATGGCTGACTTGACTTGTTTGTGGCGGTGAAGTGGGAGATTTGTACAGGATAAAATGAAGCTTAAAGAAGGCTGTCCATTTTGCAATGACATGGTAACCCTGTGGATTAGGTTGGGGCCGATAGACAATGCCGTTATCTGACAGACGTCATGATGTTGAGCAGGCATTGTGAATTAAAAAAAAAAAAAAAAAAATGTGTGTGTATGTATGTATATGTATGTATGTATGCATATATAGTGTGTGTGTGTATATGTGGTCAAAAAGTGTCAAAGCAGTGTAATAAAATATCTACTGAAACACTGCGCAATACGCTTTCCGTTAAAAGCTGAATTACTGTGATCAGCATAATCAGGAAGAATCACCTGTACTTCTCTCTCACTCTCTCACACACACACAACACTCATGCCCTGGCTGTCAGTAATCTGCATAATGTGCATCGATCACATATCTCTGTTAGACTACATCTGGCAGTACAATCAATGTATTCTGCTAACGTAATACTAATGACACTACTAAATGGTTTACTGGTCGAGCTCACTCATTCACTTTGCTGTAGTCTGCCTACTGTAATAGTTGTTCGCTAGCTGTTTTACTAGGGTTTTACTAGGCGCACCATTGTTGTCTGTCCATTTTTGTGCGAATTCTATGAACACAAATCCTGCACACCACTTAAAGGGATAGTCAAGGGAAATCAGTAATTTTAGTCTTAGCATGTCATTAAAGGATATAGAGGCTTAATATAAACACATACAAACTATGAAAATCAACTTCCATTTGAATCGCAAAATATTCCCTATATTTATT
>JAODUH010066983.1:6722-16888 GCA_027564835.1 Typhlichthys subterraneus
GTTTGTGATGGCAGGCTACACGTCGGACCCTGACTCCACCTTTAGGAATCTAAATATAGTTGACTTGTTGTTTGTGATGGCAGGCTACACGTCGGACCCTGACTCCACCTTTAGGAATCTAAATATAGTTGACTTGTTGTTTGTGATGGCAGGCTACGCGTCGGACCCTCGTTACTTCGGTGCAGTGGTGGGGCGCGTGGCCAACAGGATAGCGGGCGGCCAGTTCACCGTGAAAGGCACACGCTACCAGCTGGACATCAACAACGGGCCTAATGCTCTCCATGGGGGCCTGAGGGGCTTCAATAAGGTAGCCGCTTTAGCGCTGACCCCATCTGTTGCTCCGGATTGCAGAGTTAATTCCAGGGTTCCCACTGGCCTTGGGATTTCTGGATTATCGTGGAATTTGAAAAAGTATATTTCAGAGAATTTGGTTTTATTTTTTGGGGGATAAAATGGTAGAATAGCCTGGATTTTTGTTTGAAGCATGATTAAAGTTTAGTTGTGATGTAGTATCAAAATGTTTCTGGATGTAGTATTATGTTTATAGATGTTTCACCAATCTTGAAAATAATAGTCTGAATGTTTACATTATGTTGGCAACATTTGTTGTTGCCACCATGACGCTCCCATTTAGACTGACTGGTGGCCTGTTTTTCCATTTATTATAGTTCATGGAAATTCAGGGAAAAGTAAGGGAATTTGACATTTTAAAGTGGGAACTCTAAATCCTCACATGGAAATTATCCCTGATTGTTTTAATCCTCTGTTGACTTCCATTGTTTCTCAAAAGCATAACAAACATTTGCAGCCTTGGTAAAGATGAGCATAAAGGTCTTATCGAAACCTGTAAGGGTTTGATAGCTAAATAAAATAGTTATTGTCTATATAATCATGTTGAAGCATTACATACAGTCTGCTCTCTGGTTCAGGCTATCTGGCTGTCTGAGGCGGTTGATGAAGGGGTGCGTTTGACCCACACTAGTCCAGATGGTGACCAAGGATACCCCGGAGACCTTCAGGTGTCGGTAACCTACACGCTTAAGGTAATTCTTCAAATAAAACAAAAAAATATCACTGTTGTATTGAGAAGTTTTGCATTCCTGATCAAATTACATATTTTGTGGATTCTCAGAGTAAAAATAAATAAATAAAGCCATCTTGTTTTGTATTATTTGAGAATATTCTCAGATTTGAGGGTGATGGGAGGAGACTTTGGGAGAGGGCTCATGCCACTATTTTAGCATGTACGCTCCTCAAACCAACATCTTGTTGTTTTTAGCACTTTTCAACAGCTACTCACACATCTTGTTGTCTTTTTGTTGCCATGTTGACAATATATAATGTAGTAATTAATAACGCAGAGCGCTTTTCTTATTTTTGTGAAAATGTAATTTTGCCAGCAGGCAACTAATCAATTTATAATAATGAATAATCTGCATTTTGCTGAACATTGAACTTTTAAGTTATTTTATAATGCTTTTTTTCATCTTGCTAGCTATTTAACATGGAATATTATTTTCCCAATAGGCTGAAATACAAAAATATAAAATATTACAAAATATGTAATTTGGCCATAATCTATATATTTCATAAACATTTACCATCTGATGGTTAATAATGATAGTCTAACGATAAAGAATTGTCCAGGGGGAAACATTGACAGCTCACTATCAGGCTCGAACCACCAGACCCACACCGATTAACCTCACCAACCACTCCTACTTCAATCTGGCTGGCCAGGTGAGAATGATATCATTATGGCCCCTTAATACAAATGAGGCCATCTGTATGCCACTAATGTATGTACAGTACGTGTCTGCCACTAATGTATGTGTGTGTCTGTCACTAATGTATGTGACTAAAATATGAATAAAACAAATAAAACGATTTTTACCACAAACTAAAAAGATCTTTGTGGATATCAGTGCACATTTTGTGTTATTGAAAACCATCTTTCGCACCTGAGCTGAATTAGTGCTGAAAAACAAATGTGGGGGAACTGCTAAGAAGCGTGTGTTCAGGTGATGTCACATGTTGTCTCTGTCTTACCTCAGCATGTACCAACCAACCTTTTTATTTTCGGGTGTGTCTGTTTACAGGGAGCAACGGATATTTACGACCACACAGTTTCCATCCATGCCGATTTCTACCTGCCTGTGGATGGAACATCGATTCCTACTGGTGAATCACACACACTCGTGCACAATGGTGACATATGACTTGTACTCGTTGTATCTCATCGCCATTGCAGGGTTCTTTTTTAGCAGCACTGGTAACATTGATATCGTAGTGATTCCCTTTGTATTTCTGAGAGGATCGAGCGTCAGGAGTCACTTTATTTCAGCTCTGCTTGTGTCACAGGCAGCTGGGCTTAAATTCAAAACCTGACACCATTGTGCATTGGAGTTCAAGGTTACTGTGTTTTTATGGGTAGCTTAATATGTATTACAACATAGAACAATACATAGAGCCATGAAACAAACAAGCACAGGTGTCCCTAAACCTACTTGAAAGCTAAAGAATAAAAGTAGTTTTAAGATGAGAAGAATAGAATAATAGAGTGTATAGAAGAGGGTAGACCACACAGCTAATGTACCATGTACGCAGGAGATAGTGGTTCCATAATAAAGCCCCTTCATTGCATTTGTTCCACTCATATACTGAATATCCTTAAATGAATCCGCCATTCTCTCCTCACAGGCGAGGTCAGAGCGGTGGAAGCCACGCCCTTCGACCTTAGAGAACCGGCTCTTATTGGCTCTCGGCTGAAGGACCTCCCCGGGCCGGGGTTCGACCACAACTTCTGTTTAGCGTTACCTGGGGACCCTTGGCTAGAGAGGGACACTGCCAGGTGTGTGTGTGCGTGCGCGTGTGTGTGTGTGTGTTAAGGATTTAACAGATAGCTAATGAGAAATGGTACTGGATTTCCTGATTGGCACAATGATTGCCTTCTTGTCATTGGCCGAATGTCTTGCCTTTACACCATGTTGTGTCATTCATAACGTGTTTAGACGTTACTATTTCCATCCGTCTGTTTTAGTGTTTTTTCTTTATTTCTCTCTCTCTCTCTCTCTCCCCCTCCCTCCCCCACTTTCTCTCTTTCCCTCCATACTTCCTCTTTGCTTGCTATCAATAGGGTCTTTCACGCAGCCAGTGGGCGTGTCCTGGGGGTTTCCACCAGCCAACCAGGGGTCCAGTTCTACACAGCCAACTTTCTGGATGGCTCTCTGGCGGGAAAGGGCGGGGCTAGATATGGGAAGCACAGCTCCTTCTGTCTGGAGACCCAGAACTGGCCTGATGCTGTAAACAAGGTGAGCAGTGCTTGTTAGAAGCAGTATGTCTCAGTTCACGTGAATTTATTATTAAAGGTATGAATGCCTGTCCGGGAACCATCACCTTATCCTGTTGGAGAGGTTTTTGTGTCCCTATGACCCCGAAGGCTGTGTTGTCTGGGGCCTTGTGCTCCTTGTAGGGTCTCCCAAGGCAAAGTGGTCTCAGGAGAGGGGCCAGACTAATAACAGTTCAGAAGACCCTTCATGGAACAACATTTCTTGCTGATGGCTGCTATTTCTGCTAATCCTTGGTTGTTCCTGGTCTTGTTGATGCCTGGTAGGCTCATAATGATATAGCTGTGGTCCATCATATCCATAAGAATGAACATTATCGATCTCTTCAGTGTCAAAATAAGTGTTCTTGTTGTTATGCTTGCGCTAGCTAGCATGGATGTAAACGTTATTGTAGTGGATTTAAAGACATCATTTTTTTTATATGTACGCTTTCTTGAATGATCCAACCCATTAATTAACAGTGGTTGTTAACCTGCATGTTGCACTTTAAAGCTCTGGGTGTGGATGGGATGTCTTGGATGACACGCCTCTGTAACATTGCATGGATCTGGGACAGTGCCGAAGGAGTGGCAGACCGGGGTGGTGGTTTCACTGTTCAAAATGGGGGACCAGAGTTATAGGCGTATCACACTACTCAGACACCTTGGTAAAGTCTACTAAAAGGTGCTGGGAAGGAGGGTTCTGCCAATAGTCAAATCTCAGATTGAAGAACAACAATGCGGATTCCGTTCTGGTTGTGGAACAACGGACCAGCTTTTTACTCTTGCAAGGATCCTGGAGGAGCCCTGGGAGTAAGCCCATCTGGTCTGCATGTGTTTTGTGGATCTGGAGAAGGTGTATGACCGGGTTTCTTCCCTGAGGCAAACCTCTCAATCTACCGGCCAATTTTCATACCCTCACCTAGGTCATGACCGAAAGAACTAGACCACGGGTACAAGCGGCCGAAATGGGATTTCTCAGGAGGGTGGCTGGCGTCTCCCTTAGAGATAGGGTGAGAAGCTCGGCTATCTGTGAGGAACTCGGAGCTGCTGCTCTTTTGCGTGGAAAGGAGCCAGTTGAGGTGGTACGGGCATCTATTAAGGAGGTGTTCCAGGCACGTCCGGCTGGGAGGAGGCCTCGGGGAAGACCCAGGACCAGGTGGAGAGATTATATCTCCACACTGGCCTGGGAACGTCTCGGGATCCCCCAGTCAGAGCTTGCTAATGTGGCTCAAGAAAGGGAAGTTTGGGGTCCCCTGCTGGAGCTGCTGCCTCCCACAGATGATGATGGATGAATGGATGGTCCTATACATGACATGTTTATACATTATACATTATTATACTGTAGCAGCTTTGTTCTATGTAAAGATGCTATAGTGGAGTAATGACGCCCGAAGCATTTGTTTTGTTCTGAGATGCTGGTGCGCTTAATCTGACATCTATTGGCAGAGAAGATTATATATTGAGCCTTTAAATAATAACCGCACAGGAAATGTACGGTTATGGTAAATGGATTTAAATTGTTTTTCCAACATACCAGCCACTCAGAGTGCTGCAAGGATTGCCTCCCATTCTCCCATTCTCCCTCTCTCACGCACAGACACGCACGCACGCACACACACACACGCACACTCATACACCGATGGTGATGTCAGCCATGCAAGGCACCACCTAACCACCAGGGGGAGTAGTCAGGGTTAGGTGTCTTGCTCAGGGACACCTTGACACTTGGTGAGGAGGCGGCAATGGGGTTCGAACCAGGGAAACAAATTGTCTTGTTAATATAAAGTGTGTGTTTATTTAATTTGACCACTAGGGGTTAGTATTGAATAATGAACATTGTGAAAGAGTGTGAAATATCCCAGTCTAGAAACAATGGCCAAGCTAGCATGAACATTGGAACGGTTGTAAAAATTAAATTAAAGAACGTAGTAATATGTGCAAGTTTAAGAAGATTTTAAAAATGAATGCAATTGAAAGATATTAAGGATCTGACTAACAATTACTTTTTATTTATTTAACTATTTGTTATGCGTGTTATCTTGGGTAGAGCAAGAGTAATGCTTTCATAAGTATTAAGGGTAGGAATAATACGTTTACACTTTTTCATACATGGTCAGCGTATACTGTGTAATGATTTAATGATTTCTGTTGATTGACTGGAGAATATGGTTCTCCCATCCACAAGTCCTCGCCCAGCTGTTAGCTTCAGCAGTGCTTCAGTGAGCATGGACAGAATGTAAAATGCAGCCCAGTTGTTGACTGAGGGGGGAAGAAAAGGATTGTGGCACAAACACATCTCAAAGCCTTTGTTTTTACATGACAGTGAGCTGCGTATTGATATGCACGCACACATCCGCACAGTTTAACTGGATGAGACGTACGCACACATTTAACACAAACTGGCAGGAAGAGTTTTAATGAATAGCTTTTATGATGTCTGTCTGCCTGCCTGTCTGTCTGTCTGCCTGCCTGCCTGCCTGCCTGTCTGTCTGTCTGTCTGTCTGTCTGCCTGTCTGTCTTCCTGTCTGTCTGTCTTCCTTTCTGCCTGCCTGCCTGCCTGCCTGTCTGTCTTCCTGTCTGTCTGTCTTCCTTTCTGTCTGCCTGCCTGCCTGCCTGCCTGCCTGTCTGTCTGCCTGTCTGTCTGTTTTCCTTTCTGTCTGCCTGTCTGTCTGTCTGTCTGTCTCTCTGCCTGACTGTCTGTCTTCCTGTCTGTCTGTCTTCCTTTCTGTCTGCCTGCCTGCCTGTCTGTCTGTCTGTCTGTCTGCCTGCCTGCCTGCCTGTCTGCCTGCCTGTCTGTCTTCCTGTCTGTCTGTCTTCCTTTCTGTCTGCCTGCCTGCCTGTCTGTCTGTCTGCCTGCCTGCCTGCCTGTCTGCCTGCCTGTCTGTCTGTCTGCCTGCCTGTCTGTCTTCCTGTCTGTCTGTCTGTCTGTCTGCCTGCCTGCCTGTCTGCCTGCCTGTCTAACATGGCCTGAAACTTAGAAACTTTCTGGTCCTTGGTTCATGTCATTTTTCGTCTTTCTGGACAAGGAACGAGAGTAAGAAACAGGAACTGGTGTGAAATGGTCACAATTTGCTTGGATTGTTCCTTTGCACCCAAAACTCTGCAATGCTGCAATTACTGTATGTTCACTGTTTCTGCTGAGTGTTCCCACAGCTGCGTAGGACACACTGGTTTATACAGGCATTTGGCCAGTTTATTTCCTCTTACCTTACTCACCGATGTTTTTATGTATTGTCTTGGTGTGTTGTTGTATATGGCATTTTTTACTGTGAGGTGTTTATATCTGTGCTGCATTGTATTGCAGCATATTATTTTGAGTCATATCAGTGAGAAGCACTATACAGATGTACTTCCTTTGCTTGTGTGTGTGTGTGTTTTGCATGTATGTGTTTGTGTTTGAGTGTGTGTGTGTGTGTGTGTGTGTGTGTGTGTGTGTTTGTATGTGCGTGTGCATTTATATCTGTGTACGTGCATGTGCGTGTGTTTGTATGTGTTGTGTGTGTGTGCGTGTGTGTTTTATGTATGTATGCGTGGGCGTGCATGCGTGTGTTGTATGTATGTGTTGTGTGTGTGTTTGTGTTTGTATGTATGTGTGCTTGTTTGTGCTTGTGTGTGTGTGTGTGTGTGTGTGTGTGTCCTCTTAGGCTTCATTTCCTGACTCCCTGCTGCGTCCAGGAGAGGAGTACCGTCACACCACACACTTCACCTTCAGCACTGCCTGACAACAACCAGAAACAACCAATCACATCACCTCAAACGGCCAAACCTTAATGATTCCTTAAGTAATAATGTGAAGTTTATAAGAAGAAACTTAAACACTTAATAAATTGTGTCTGTGATTATTAGTTTCTTTTTTCCAATATGGGTGTTTTTTTAATAACAAATAAGATAGAGCATAATTTAATGTTTTTAATGTTTTAGTTTCCTTCCTATACGTACTTCTCCACACAAATTTCCATATGAGACTCATATCTTGGTCACCAAGCTGGCTGGTTTCGTTTAATTAAATTATGATCAAATCTTTCTACTTCTTTTTAGGGATAAACATTTTTTTGAAAAAAGGATACAGGCAGGGTTGGGAGGTAACTGATCACATGTAATTTAGATGATTACTTCTAGGACTACATTCAAATTGAAAAGGGACCTTTGCAGAAGAAAAATGCAGGCAGACAGACTTACTAGACAGACAGGGTCTGTATTGAAGGCAGACAGACTGACAGACAGACAGAGTGAGGGTCTGTATTCAAGTCAGGCAGGCAGACAGACAGACAGACAGACAGACTGACAGGGTCTGTATTGACAGCAGCAGAATCAAAGGGGTTAGAATCAACATGCAGACAGCTGCTACACCAGTTCACTGGAGCAGCTGCATAGGTGCGTTATCTGATGGATACTGTATGTAGATATGATGTGTAGGATGTGTCTTGTGTCAGCGGTGAGGCTGGGTACATCAAGTTTATCCTTTCTGGTACTTACTTCCATTTCAAGCAGATGTATAGGCCTATGTTTACGGGACACCGTTTTTAATAATTACAATAATAGCTACAATAACAACACTAAAATAAACCACTAACATTTACATTATATATATATACTGTATATATTATACAGTGTGTATAGTCTATATATTACATATACTTTTACATTCAGGTATACAAGGAAGGGTGAGATTTAATGTTTTCAGGACCAAGTGTTCTAAAAAGGAGTGGTTCTTCTGTGTTCTGCAGTTTTGCAGGGCGAATGGTGAAGCAACAATGGCTGGTGATCTGGGTTGTGAGGTCATATCCTCCTTCACTTCCTCTAGGAGAGAGATCCCCCTAACCGAGGTAGATCTCTACATATGAAGCATTCTGAGGCCAGCAATAGTACTGGGGTAAAGCCTTAAAAGGGCTTTAGTCACATACAGGGTTAGGTAGGTTCATTTTAAAATGTAATCCGTTACAGTTACTAATTACCATATTAAAATTATAATCAGTAACGTAATTTTTGGATTACCTAAATTTAGTAACATAATCTGATTACTTTGCATGATTTTTAGATTACTTCACGCGTAAACATTGTTCTTTGAAATGCCATCCAAAGCAATTTACTGCATTGGTGCGCCAAATGTTTCTAATTTTTTTACCGTATATGTTGCGCAGGGGATCATATTCAAGCAGGACTTTATTTAAATTATTGATTGACGTTAATGAAAGGTAAATATGAGTAGATTAAATTGTTTTATGCATTATTCTTCTGCAAACTTTAGTTTTACATTTGAAAGTAGTCCTAGAAGTAATCTAAAAACAAAATATCTGTAATCTGATTTATCTGTTAACTGTAATGGATTACAGTTACAGTTTTTTTGTAATCAGATTACATGTAATCCGTTACTTCTCAACCCTGGTCACATATTCACCCCTGAAAATACCTGAACAGTGTAATGGAACCTCTTGTGTGGCTTCGAATGTTTTGAAGTATATGTACAGTAACGGTTGGTTATATATATATATGTACACCGATTTATCCATTTGGGCACGAGTTCATGGATATTCACATAGATGTTTTTAAAAATGTATATCTCAATGAGTCTTTTGGTTAAATGAAGGTGTATATATTTACAAAAGTCAAAGTTATTTTGAAACCTCACCATTACACTTAAATTGACTTGTGGAGTTTCCTTTGTGTGCTTAGCACAACATTGTGTGCTACTGTATATAACCCGGCTGGTGTTCTAACAAGTGGCAGCTTTCAAGGGCTTCTAATTAAACAAAAGGCCCGTACAGATTTATATCCACTTCTCAGAGAAATAATAAAGTATTCACACTTTCTAAATATGTTGGATGTTCATCTAAGATGACGTTATAAAGCCATTATGGATATATGAACAAAAGTATAGCATTCAATTTATATTACACATTTGTTACCTATTATTCATCCAAGCACTATGAATTAATTATTTATTCACAGTTTGTATGTGCAGTATACTAGGATGTCTGCAAAGCTTGTTTACCACCTTGGCCAAAGTTTCTCCAACATTGTTTTTAGTCCTGTGAAGTGTTTGAAGTTTACAATCGTTTTGTCTCCTATATATGTTAGCTCTGTATTCAGCTGGACAGAAGGGGCAAAATGTTAGGATATTAAATGCACTGCTTGCTTCTGCAGTAAGTGACCAAGTGTGTGTGTGTGTGTGTGTGTGTGCGTGCAGGCATGTTTGCCTGCAGGTGTGTGCGCCTATACATCTCCACGTGTGAATTGACAGAAACGTTGACCTTTATTTCTCAACGAGTGTGATCACACTGCACTGTGGAAACAGGACGTGTGTGTGTGTGTGTGTGTGTTCGTGCGTATGTCACATGTGTGTCCTGTGTGTGTGTGTGAGAGAAATCTTTTGATCAACACAAAAGTTCACAGACAGTAGTAAGATATGTAACATTCTGCAACTTGTGCAAGTGGTTAGTGACCAAGTGTGTGTGCGTGCGTGTGTGCGTGCATGCATGTGTGTGCGCCCGTATGTGTGTGTGTGCGTCAGCTTCGGCTTGGGAGTGGGGGCAGGTATAATGCAATATCCTATTGCCATTTCCTGTTTAACACTTATCAACCATACAGGCACACACACACACACACAGAGAAAATATAAATTTACGCATAATATTGCACGCTTTAATTTAACAAACGGATTAATTTAAATGTAAAAACCATTAAAGCATAACATTAGGTCATAAGCTATTTTGTACAAAAACAATGCATAACCCCAACCTCTAAATACTGAACAATATTTTCCCAATTCCCCTTTTTCATCACTGTTGCCATGCAACTAACATAACATATGATCATATATATGGTCTACACAATACAG
>JAODUH010067005.1:0-16885 GCA_027564835.1 Typhlichthys subterraneus
GGGAAAATGTAGCTTCTGTGGATGCTACATCACTACTTGATCAATTAGTAGCTTCGCTACTGAAAAGCTATTTGATTCAGAAAACAGCGCCGCTACCGCTACGCTACTCATAAATGTAGTTTAACTAGTAGCTTCGCTACTTGTAGCGACGCTACTGCCCAACACTGGTTATTTGTCACACAGCATAGTACAAATAAAAAAAGACACACTTCTTGGGAAGGCAAAAAAGTGAGTTCATGTCAAGCCCCATGCATTTAAGAGCCTTACAGTGGAGTATAGTGGCGACTGGCGATAGCCGGGGGAGAGGGGGATAACAGCCTCTATGTTTCCTGCCAGGTCACACGGTGACATCCACTAACAGATGGACAATGGACCCATGTTGTGCCCGGGTTGTGTGACATGGCGGATGAGGAAAGCTAACAAGCAGAATGGGGGAACGGGTGGGACACGGCAGAAACTGTTTAGCCAAACGCCGGGATGCAGTTGGGACGACGTGCCTCCATATTTCAGCTCTGGGCCCCCCTGCCCACCTCCATGTTGATTAATGAGCGTGGTGCAGATGCTATGGCTATGGAGCGATTAAAAGCACTGACTGGCCCCCATACCGGCACCGCCACACTGTCATGGACTCTTCTCCTTCATCCTTACACAATGCCTGTGTCTCTGTGTGTGTTTGTGTGTGATTGTCATTGTATGCTCTCGTGTGTAACTGTCCGCAGGGTTTTGTATTTTCTGAGAATGTTAGTACCCCACATGTTGTTAGTGTATTATGTGTGTATACATGTTTGAGAGTTTGTGTGTGAGAAAACAAAGAAAGTTAGCAGTGAGTCTATGCCAGCTGGCTTGCGTGAAAAAGCCTTGGGCGGTTCATCTGACACAGCCATGATACCATGCAGTCAGTTGGCACAAAACTGCAGCAACATGCAGTTGCTCCCCAAGAAAATGGATGTGAAATTGTTTGGCAGTACAAAAAAAGGGTGTATTCTCCCAAGAATACAAAAGCACGCCACCTAATTCTAAGCTAATAATAAAATTATATAAAAACTCAGATAAGGTAAACAACTTTTCTATTTTGACATCTGGAGTTTGACATCTAGCTAGCGCATGCTAGCAAAGATACGGGAAGCCTTGTCGCCACCTGTCAGAAGAGGCATCAATCACTCTGGCGTGGAGGCCTTATACCCCAAATGGCAGTTCCTCACCCTGGCCTTCTCTATGTATGTGTATGTTCAGTATTGTTTTATGACCTGGTATAAATTAGTGCAATCTTCTTTGGCCTCATACGGGTTGGTGATGCCTGTCCTCCTACCTTCTTGTACAGATGTATAACTCCTTGTTGGGCAAGGGCATGTGAAGTGTCAAAATGAACCAGGCTGGAAGCAAAATACACAAAACTATGCAGGACAGGACGTAAATGCTCCCAGACATAAAGGCGGGAGAATACTGGCGTTTTGTAGCTTTTTACTTTTTATGGGGGCCTGCAACATTGCCAATGGGTTATTTATGATCAGGCTTCATTTACATGTGGTGAATTTGGCCTGGGAGCTATAAATACCCCTGAACCCTTCCCCTCTTCTTCCCCACCCCCAATCTAATCAAGTCTGCAGTGCCAGTGATGGAACCGGTGCCGTCTCAACTCCTAAGTGCTAGCCCGCTGGTCTGCAAGAGGCTCTTATCCCCCGAGCACACGGAGTGGCAGCCCAGAGAGACTGATTGTGTCCTTCCTGAGTTGATCCTATTTTTCACGTCTGGATGTAGTCAAGCTGCGTGTTGAGAAAGGTCAGGTCTAAATGGAGCACACACGGGTAAGGGATCCTGCAGGATTTGAGTATTGAATCTGGAAAGTCACTTTAGCGACCTACGGAGGTGAGCGGAGAAGTCACGTGTTGTTTTGCCGTGTTCCTCCTACGCGTGGCGTCCTACCTGAGAGGGTTTGCTGTGGTTGGAGCGCAGCTACACCTGTGTCATTAATCTTACTTGTCTCGGTAATGGCATTTACCTGTCCTCCACTACACACTATAAAAAACTAATGACCTATGAAGAACCTTTCACTGGCGCACAGCAAAGACCTGGCCTGTTGTTCCGAGACAACGTGGTTTACACCTCTCTCCACATATCGTTGCATACAGACTCCCCTCTCTCACAATCTTTGAAAAACATAAGTAAATGTCTGCATGAGGGTGACATGTTGCTTGAAATAGACACCAGTTGCCAATATACATGTGCATTCCTAAAACATAACATGACACCATGAATCGCATTATTGTGACTATCTTCTCCCTTATAGATGTGATTTTCTTTTGTTTGATTTTTTTGCATTTTTGTAGTGGACCCAAAGAAGTGAATACAAAGAGGGCTATTGCAGAGGTGAAGGCACTTAATCATTTATTGCCTATTGATTTACTCCCTCTTAATGTTTCTGCTAGAGCTTGGACCTGAACATAAATTAGGCATCTCAATCGGTCAAGATGGACTGATATTGCCACAGATATACGACATGGGTGGATGGGGGCAAAATTAAAAAGATTTATACATTTAGGGGGAAAACAGGACCCTGAGATCTAACTGCCTGTCAGTACAGCATATTTTCCATTACCTGGAGCACTGTATTTCAGTTTGGGATCCTTGAACAAACCCAAGGCAAAGTAACAGAAATCCTTGAATACCATTTTTTTTTGTCTTTTGAATTCTAACTTGTATGCAATTAAAAACTATTCTTTAATAAAACTACAGGACAGGAATGCTTTTAAAAATATCTTCTTTTAATAAAGACTTGCCCTTGGATCTTTCTAAAGAGTTTGATGTAAGTGGGGCATTATGGAATTTGTGGAAACAAATACCCTTTACCTTCATATATTGTATAGCTCACCATGTCATAATTGAATGCACTGTGGACAATACAGTCATCTTGCACAGCTTGCAGCCCTCAGCCAATCAACTTGATCTTTTTTAATGGCAAATATTAGGCATAGCCACAGGTGTGCCAGGCTGTGAAGAGGCAGCTGGAACACCCAGAAATCAAATGCAGAAACAGAATACATTTCTGTTATAGTCTTGCTAAAAGGTTTTGTATGAAATGTAGGCTATTATGGTTTAATTACTAATTATGATAGCACTATTTTCAATCTAAATTCCTTTAGTCAAAAACAACATCATCTATCCACAGTTAAAAAGTGTATCTTATTCTCAACTTTGTTGACTGCCACTGCGAGCATCACACGGGAGTAATAGTAGTAGCTGGTGTCGTGCCAAAGTGATTGCCGTCTGCATCTGCAGCTGCTTTTATCTGGCTGAAACAGTCAAAGCGTGCAAATATAGGCCTAATCCTACCTTTAAGTCAGTGATAGGTAGTGTATGTATTATTTCTGCTCTGTGTCCTAGATTATAATTGAGCCATACATTTTTACCAATTTAAGATGTGTGAATTTAACCATAAAATTAACTTTTTCATACGGTTATCACTTTTAACCTACAGAGACTTGAGTCGAAATCATAAGCTGCGCCGTTTTGCCATTTGAAGATGTCAACTTGCAGGTAGGTAGGCAATAGTGTTTCAGTTTTGTCATTTTCATGCGGTATGGCGTATGTGGTATGCTGTGTTAATGTAGATTCTTGCCCAGTTGTCTTTTATGTTCATCCAACAACATCCATAAACACATTTAAAAGTGTAGTCTACGTGCAACTTTACTGACGTGATGTAATTTAGTTGATACGTAAATAATAAATAATGATTGTTGACGTTTAAAATATCCAAAGAATGGAATTGTAGTTTGGTGTGGCACACCAAGTTTTTCAGAGGCACACCCACAGTCTTTTAATGGCTACGCTACAGCATCGAGTGCATACAAGAGTGTGATGAGACACTGGTACTGTATATGGCGTTGTGAAAGGCAAGCTATTACTTCAACATAGAAACTCGTGGCTTGCTGTTCAGAGGAAGGACATACTTACTGGGATAATTGTGTCTTGGCCATGGTCAGTTCATTCATGATTGGCCGAGAAAGTGACTAATGGTCATGCAGATCCACAAGTCATTTTTCCGGTGCCGTCCCTAATTAAAACACACTGTGAGCCTACACGTCTGGCACGGGAGATGGATGGACATGCATTAGACATGTTTGTAAGAGACAGTGGAATTCAGCAGCCAACAATTCAATGTAATCACCTCACCTACTCCAACCACATAACCACCTTGTACATCATATGAAACCCCCGTGCATGAACACACACAGAAACATGGCCACCATCCCATCCTGCCATAGTGTTTCACAATAAAACCTCCACTGCAGTCATGATAGAGAGCTGCTCAGCTTCAGAGCAGGACACTTTGAAAACGACTGCTGGATAATAAAATATAGCCCTTCTGTGCCGATCCAAATTAAAAGTGGCTGGCTTACACGGCATCCTTCATAGAAAATTGCATGCCTTTATACCTCCAAACACACATACATTTGTCTCTGTTTCACTCACACGGCCACGTATTTGAACAAACCGCAAGATGCATATATGGTGCATGCTGTTATATGTGGATCTGTCATACAACAACAACACGTGATGTGGTGATGTTAGTGGCCACTTTATTAGACACACCATTCGCCTAACAAGCCAATGGGCGTGCAGAACCCAAGAATGGTCTTCTGCTGCTGTAGCACATCCACTGCAAGGTTGCCGTGTGGCTGGAGGTACCATTCTGCACTCATCACCACTGGTGATAAGTGTACTGTACCTAATGAAGTCGCCACTGGGTGTTTAGTGTATGCCATATCCTACCATTCAAAACAAGCCTGTATTAGATCATATTAGATGCAACTTTCCATTGCACAGATTACAAGTAGAATTACACTAAACAGTAGTACTGTATAGTGCAAATAGACAGGTAAAAATTGTATACTGTGAAACCACCATTTAAGACACGTATACCAAGGTACAGAATTGGTTGGCCTGCAGACCACCAAATTGAATGTACAGCCGTTCCACAACATTGCAGCTTTCATGGTTCACGGTTGGAATGGTACCAAGGTCTACATATTGTCAATCTTGTGACTTGCTGCAAACAAATCTTGACAGTGGGTAGATATAGGCCATGTTCAGATGGATCTAAATCATTAAAATACGAGTGGCTGCAATCAGTGTCATTGCATCTTTAGAGAATTGCGTCTTACATTGTTTGTACCGCCCGAATTTTGGTGTTCACATTCAAAGAGCTGTTTATGAGGTTTAATGGTTGTTTTATTGTTTTCATAGTGCCCGAGAGGCCCTGGGTGGGGTGGTGAGAGCTATGGGTCCAATTATATTCACGGTGAGAGGAGAGGGAAAGGGCAAACAGAGGCTAAATGATATGTTTTAGATGTGGTCATGCTTACTGCTAACCTCGGGCTGTGAATATTTTCTTATCTGAGAATGCACTACACAAGGAAAGACAAACAATATATAAATAAAAAACATTTGTTTGCTATAAAGCTCTATTTTCTTTTCTTTTCCTCTCTTTTTTTTTGGGTACTGCTTCTATACATCACTTATCAAATCCTTTTTGAATAAATACATTTTTCATGGTCAGTGAAAGTACCTTTTTACATTTAATGATGACTAAGTAAAATGAATTGTGCCGCGTGTTATCTACTGCTTCACAGAGAAAGCTACTGTACTCTAAAATGAAACCTATGTAAAGTAAGCACTGCCTAGCAACAATAAGCATCATATCATCACGTTGAACTTTGATTTGGTGCTGTATCTCACACTTCTCTGCATGGCGCCTACTAAAGTGTAGCAAAGGCTGGAATTGCCATAGCTACTCAACCCAAGAAATGCCTTTATTTCCACACCTGTGTTACAGCAAAGTATGGCTTAATTGTATGACAGCTACTTCCCACCAGAGTATCAACAAATGGTCACATCTGCATGTTTGACACCCATTTGACTGCCATAGTTGCAAGTTCAGGATCTCTCCATGTGTACATGTACGTACAGTATGTATACAGCATATTTGAACACTGGGAGAGAGTTATGGGGAAGTGAGAATGAACTAGGAATGGCACCTTAATAAACAATGAAGCAAAGAGAGCTTTTGCTGCAGTCTAACGTCAGTGTTGAATGAATGTAATGTACAAAGAGACAGCAGCAGAAGGTGAAAATAGAAAGGAAAAAAATAATAGTTCTATCAAGGACAAACTTTGGTGCTTTGGTGGTGAGTTAATAGCTGTGAATGTTCTCTCTCTTTAATTTCATGATGGTTTTCATTTTAATAAAACAGGGAGGGACATTGGTGGATTGAAATGGAATACATTTTCACACGCAGAGCCAAATAACCTAGGAAAAATCAACATTTTCAATTAGGGCTGGATTGTGAAGTACCGCCAGAGTTGTGGCTCTTCGCTGAGTGATTTCCATGGTCTAGCATGACAATGAACTGACATTCGAGACTACACCAAGCTATAGCAAATCACAATTAATTGCATTGTATTGCATATGTACAGATATAATGTGTGGAATTATAGTTGTCAGGGAAGTGTCACCATGTCCTTATTCAAGCAAAAGTCAATTTAAAAAGATAATAATATAATATATTAGAATAAAACATATGGCAGGGTTGAAATGAAAGGAGAAAAAAGTAGTTACAGTGTATCTGTAAAAAAAAAAGTTAAGTGATAAGACACAGCATTGCATTGTAACAAATGTTCCCCAAGGAATTACATGTGTCTGAAATAAACCTTAGGTGTGTGGTGCGTACACACAATGTGTAATTAAGCTAAAGTATATGTCTGGCATTGCATTTATACCTGAATTCATTTTAGAAAATATTAGTTTGCTCAAAATGTAAAAATGTAAAACAGACGGACAATGTACATTTCAGTTTAGAGAAAAGCTTCAAAGCAACGTATGAGTACAGATGATCTGTCAATAGAAAACCGCAGTTTTACCCATAAGCGGAATCCAGTTTCTGGCCTTTTAAGTTGGCTAAGTTAGCCAGTATGAGTTAGCCAGCATTGCCAACCGATGAACCAAAAGCTCTACCTCTCTTCACCCTACAGTTAAACCCTGATGATAAGCCACCCCTGTTCTCAACATACTGTACTGATAGAAAACAGGCAAAGAAATGACAAATGTCACTTTTAGTAGTGATAGGATGTTGTGTCACCACCAAGAGGGAGAGGAAAGAATGAGAGCAAGCTGGAAATAATTCATTACGTCCTCGGCTGATGTCTGTTCCCTACCTGTCCCTCTAAAGTCTAAGCCCTGCCGCCTAGTCCCACAATGACTCAGGGACTGCCAATCCCACGCACACCAGAGATGGCGGCCAAGGTCACCTTCTGCATGAAGAGGTGAGCGATGGGCATGCATTGGAATCAAACGTGCCCCAGACAAGCAGAGGAAGTGGTCTATTGAGATGAACTCCGTAATTGTGTTTAAGCTCCACCAGAACCCAACAATAAACCCAACTGTTCACAAGGTGTAGGGACTGGAGAAATGTGTTCAATTGGCCTATGGGGAGGAGGAGTAGAGAGGAGTGCCTGCCTCTCAGTCAGTAACCATTTGGGGGATAGCATGATCTCTTAGTTTCAAACCAAAACAACATTATTGTAACACGTTTCAACCACAATGGTCAGATACAAATACAGTACATTGTGTACAGTACGTACATATAAACACTTTTTATAAATGCAGCTTGGTCAATTGTCTAGCTTGTAAGCAGGACTAGCACTGTACAGTATACATACAGTACTGTACTAGGCCACCTATACACACACATGTTTAAGGAGTTCTATGATATTTTGTGGGTGACTAATTGATCCTGTTGGATGAGGTGACATCAGGACTCTGAAAGCACTGCAGTGGAGTTCGTCAGAGGAAATTACAGCTCCTCTAAATGCATAACACGGCAGACTCCTTCTGAGGCTGCAGTCGCTCTGAATGTAGTGGGCAGGACCACCTTTAGAATATTGTGAAGCAGTGTGTGTGTGTGTGCGTGTGCATGTGTCGGGAAGTGAGGGTACTTCAGGAAAAGCGTATGCTGGACAGGGCTGTGAATGTGCTTGCTTTGGTGGAATGGACAGGCTGTCATGT
Organism: Typhlichthys subterraneus; assembly: GCA_027564835.1. Lineage (NCBI taxonomy): Eukaryota > Metazoa > Chordata > Actinopteri > Percopsiformes > Amblyopsidae > Typhlichthys > Typhlichthys subterraneus. Next base: position 8,062 of record JAODUH010067005.1, read on the forward strand.
TTCTGCCAGGTAGACGGCTTGGACGGGAGACTGAGCAACCGGACCAAGACAGTGAAGTAGAAAGATCTCGATATATTTATCAAATGAATTATAGGAAATATCAACACACACGCACACACAGAGTATGCCGTACACAAACACAAGCCCACACACAAACACAGAATATGCATATAATGTGTTATTGTTTGAATGTTTTGCATTGCTTCATTGTTGTATGACATTTTGATGCATTACATTTTGTTAATGTACAAACAGAATTAACTACAGTATAGTGGTTAGAGTGGATTCTATTCCTATAATTGTAACTTTGTTGATGTAGTCAAAAAAGGCAGGACTAAATGGTTGCCAAGATCAGTGTGTGTAAACCATTATTCCATAGATGTTCTGGCACATATACTTGTCTTTACTCAAAGTGACTTGTTCACAACAATAATTATGTTAATTGATGCCGTCTTGCGTATAATTGCCATAACGGACATGCATATCACAATACCGCTATTGTGATACCTCTGGATAAATGTTTTGAGAGGGAAAGTGAATTGGATATGTGGGAGTCTAAACTTCAGGAAATGCTACTGTTTCCTCAAAATTCTATAGTGGCCCAAATCATTAAATTTTCCAACTGCCAATTTGGATGTTTGCCTTTCAGATTATTCCATTTCAGTTAGTTTTGATCTTCTTTTCTTCTTCACATGCCTTTGGCCTAATATAACTTGATTGTAAATTTGACTGTGAGCCTCAGGAGATGTTTTGTAACAATCCAGAAATAACTGCTGTCTTGCTTTTATCAAATATATGTTTTATATGAGATTTCCTTGTTAAATAAGGGTTACATATAACATAATGTAATATCAGTGGAATCATTATATGTCAATGAAACTGGATATTTTACATTTAAGTAGACTTAAGTCTAGATTTAAGAAAATAGTTTGTTAGTTGATGATTTCATGAAATACATAGGTGTCCTATATTTTGCCACACTGAATCATGAAGTGTACTTTATTTCTTAATATGGTAATGACAATGTTGTGCAATACGCAAAAACATGACTGAGAATAATGCCCTGACAGAAGGTCAAACAATCAGATGCTTATAGAGAGAGATCTTTTATAATTTATTTCAATTTAAATTGGGAACATTTAATATAAACAATTAAATAAAAATAACTGGTAAATGTTTAACCAAGTGAATAAAAGTAAGTGTTTGGAGCTTCATTCAATTTATCTATGTGGTACGGAATGTTTATGACTGAATAGTCGGCCATGTAATAGCGTGCCCTAGACATGTCAACATCTTGCACTTATATGGACAGAGAGCCTTGAGAAAAACAAATGTGTCTTTGGATAATGTAAAAAGAAATCTGATTTAATTTTATCCACTTTTAGTCTGTCTACTTAATAGACTAAAATGCATTTACCTTGCAGGGTTTTTGCATTCACTCAATATTTACTGTGCCGTCACTGAATAGCAGCCACTAATACAACCTCACAGAAATGGTCAGTGGAAGACAATAACACAATAAACCATCTGTTAAAGACTGGCTCTGCACAATTATTGCTCTCAGCTCAATTTCTTTTAGCTGACAATATAGTCTGGAAACCATGTTCGCATTATTGTTTTCACAGCTGCCCTGCTGGTCGTCCAATCAGGGTGGGTGAGTGAGATGACGTTGAAGTTAAACGTGTTTCTAAACAGTGGTAGAGCTAGATGAGGCGATTGAAACAATGATAAAATTGAGCTTTTGCCAGACAGAAGCATGTTAGCCACATTCATGGGCATGAACAGCTGAGCCACATGGCTCTGAGCTGACCATAGCATCAGAGACGACATTGATAACATCCATACTGTACAGCCAACATTGGCAGCCTTGGCAATGTGTCCAATTTGGGAGGAGGCGCTTTTGAGGGAGCATGGCACTGAAGGGAGAGGTGATTTTGTTTTCATGAGTTCAAATATCAACAATCGTTCTTATTATTTACATAAAATTTAATGGAACGTTCAAATTAAGTAATTGAATGAGGTTTATAATATGCTTTATCATTTTCTATTACTTATACTATTAAGTGTGTAATTCAATTAAGGTTTGTTTTTTTCCCAAAAATTACTGTCATTTTTTATAAACTTGTTGAATATATTTACATTCAAGGCAATATTTAAATTAAATCTTAGAACAAAGTATGCTTTTTACATGTATCATTAACTTTAAAATCTTCTTGAATCTTCTCTAAACTAATTATACATTTTTCTAGTATTTATTTTTATTTACAGAGCTTCCACATCAGTTATTATTAATATATTGTAATTAATATACTGTAACAAATGCAGGGAAAACTTAATTTAATTAGTTTTTACCAGACAATGTGACAATATGTGTGGAGCTAAATTTGAAGAAATACAAATGAATATACTTGAGTTGCAAATACTTTAAAAAAGGCAACACACTTAGTTAAGACATTACATTGACATTTATTCACAATTTTGATTAATATAACAATGTATTTATTTCCATTACAATACATGATAGGGCCAGGGCACAGCCTGAATCTACAGTATTTCATGACAGTAAATAGAGAAGCTGGCATCCATTAATATGCAATGGAATGTCTCCTGTGTTTTTCTGAAACCTGAAAAACCTGGTCACACACCCGAAGTATAGCAAGTGAATGTTACCTAGTGGAGTGTCAGAGCGTGTGCCTTACTCCTGAGTACAGTTTGCACTTCGGAGCAATCCAACAGGCAGACGGTAAGACCCTTACACCTTTTATTCCCCTCTATTTACGGTATGTACAATATATCCATAATGACCTCCACCTTTGCCTTCACCAAGTTGCTCTGATAACTGGCAGAAGGAGATGGAATTCCATTATACACGATTGAAAACCAATGGGATTTTGAAAGGGGAATAAGATGGAGAGGAGCACTCAAAATGCCAGCAAACCCGCCAGATGCCAACAATCTAATTTGCTGTCATTCGTTATAAATGTAGAGCCTCTGGATGGGAAAGATGCGATGTTATTTCACCATCAGGGTTATCACTTAATGTCTGATAACGTCAATGGGGAGCAACTGTATATGGTAGTTAAAACAGGCTCGGCTTCTGCCAGGATAAATAATAATTAGCGTGGACCAAATCTTAATCTGTCAAATGAACATGACTACTCAATAAGGTAAGTGATGATAGTCAGACTTGAGTTAAGAGAGTGTTGGACATGCCTTGATTGACCACGAGAATGCTTATTTCAACATGTTTAATCAAAGTATGTTAGACATGTATATCTTTATAATGTACTGTCACGTGTTGTCAAGTGAAAACCACAAAATGTAGAAGAAATTATTTAAAGGAACACTCCTATGCCTAGATTGCTTGATTGGAATGACCCTTGTGGCTAAAACTTGCATTACAAAAACACTGGTTTGCAATGGAATCTACTGTAGGGGAATACCTATACATGTGCAAGGCAGAAAGAAAGAAAGTCAAGTCAGAAATGTCACAAAGATTTTTTTTTACAAATGAAAATGTCCGGCTGCAGCTGAAAAAAAAAAACAACCGCAAAACACAATGACAGATTTGCAGTAATTACAGTATTGATGGCATTACATCTGGCATGTTGTTGTCTACCCACAAAGAACATTTTTAATGGTGTGTAAGGGAAGAGCATACAGTACACTGCATAACAGGTTATGCACAGCTAAACCCTTGATGCCATGACACCTCTCACACTGACCTCTTTACTTCGTATCTTACAGAACTCTGTCGTCCACCATCTTAAAAAGACCTCCTTCTTCACCCTGCCTCACCCCCCACACGCACACACACACACACACATCATCATCATCATGGGACGGGGAACAAGCGAGATTTGGGATGCAAATAATCCGGACACCACGCAGACTCAACCACAGAAGCACAATGAGACAGTGAGCAAAGACAACAAAGCCGCAGATGGGAAGGGCGGCTGTATGGAATGCTGCATGAAAACCAAGAAGTGTATGATGAGCCCAGAATGTGGCAGGGCGCTCCAGATCTCCAGCGTCATATCAATGTGTGGAATGTGCATTCGTATGTGGACATGTAAGTTCACTACCTCATAAACAGGACAGACATATCTTAATTACTGCTGCGCTAATCCCTTTCTAACTAAGAAAAGGATAACCATAACCATAATTTGAATATATCCGAGTGGAAATATTTCACCTTGAATATGAAAAGGGGAATGATATTATTTGAGAGAATTTCACGTGTATGCTGGTTGAACTTTAAATTACACCCGGAGGGAGTTATTTAAGACCATGATTATTGCTTCAATTGAAGAGTAATGATAATCTTGTTGCAAAACAGAATCTTCTGCTTCACGTTAAAGCGCATGATATCCTCTGTGCCATCTGTTGCTAGGAAAACCGTTTATCTATTATTACTGCTGTCTGTTCATCATTCTTTATTTGCATTATTGCTAATTTATGCTTGTGCAAATTGTAAATTATTTATTTATTTATTTATTTATTTACTATTTTTGTATTTCCCAGAATTTGGCCATGGAAACAAGAATCGATATTTTTCTTGAAACATCGTTTGAGATCCCAACATGGTTTACTTCAACACCCCTGACTCAAGATAATTGAACAAACCAGGACTTTCCTCCAATCTGACATTCAAATACTTTTTTAATGTCTATGTGAGGTAACTAATTTAATAATAACCGTAGGCTTCAATAATCTCCAATATTTTGTGGTCAACTGGCAAATCAAACCATGACTAGGGCATGTTTACAAAAAATAAGTGAAAGCATGAATTGTATTACAATCAATTGACTTTTGTTAGACTTTGCTAATCTGCAAATGGATGCCTTTTTACAGATGTAGATAATATGTTAATAATATATAAATTACTTCCAGGGGAATACTTATATTCAATTATTGTCAAGGAGTATCATCAGAATTGTCAATGTTGCTCTTGACTTTTATAATAACAAATAAAAAAACAGAATATGTATATGAATATGATATATTTTTTATGTCATTATTGAGTTTAGTTCAGACAGCCTTCTCTCCCAGAACACTAACATGTGGTATTGGCTGCTTTGAGGGGCTTGACCTCTCTTTCAGAGTGAGTTCAGATTAGAGGCTCTCGGAGGAGCAGCTAAATTATGGCACCATGTGTCCTGAGCAACAAATCAAAAAGGAAGGAAGCATCCAAATAGGATGAACACCCCCTGACAGATCACGGACAGAAACAATGTACATTATATTATTTTAAAATATGATTTTAGGTAAAGCAAATAACTGAATTATAATTTTAACTAGAGTGGCATACTGTAAATTTGCGTAAAAAAAACAAAACCATTTGTATTCATGTCCAAATTCATCGCATTATGTACTATATGCTATAAACAGTTTTCACCCTCAACATGAAGTGTGCTACACTAATGCCAGTCGCATAATTGGATTACATAAATAACCTCAAATATGTGAACATCACCAATATGTAAGGGTTAAAATACTTACAGTGTGTCTCACACAGAAACAAATAGTGTAAACAGAAGCTTCCTAGAATATTATTGTCTCGAACAAAAGAGAAAGGCATTAGTGAATTAGTGACGCAATACCTCACCAAGGTGAGGTCATTCTGAATGTTCAGCTCTCTATTAAATTCCCCCACCCTCTGCCGATGCCTTGCACTCATCAACTGAAACTAAAGGAATTAAGGAGTGAGATAGAAGCACTGTCTCAGATAAGCAAGCAAGTTTAGCCAAACTGAAAATGGAAAAAGTCTGTTCCGCGATGAGATAAGCAGACGGCTTCAACTTCCATCTCAATCTCTTTCTGCTCTTCAGAGGCTCCCCAGGGGTAGGGAAGGCTCTTTGAAAACAACAGCGGGTAGAGAATTTGTCTACTAGGACTCCTGGAATGTCGGATAATTACTCTTTGATCACCCTGTACCTTATCCAAAGCTCCTCTTAGATGCAAACTGCTCCAGACACGTTAAAGACCAGCCAGACTAAGTTCTGACTTCCCTTTCACCCCTTGGTATTTTAGAGCAGCAATGAAGCTTCAAAAAAATCCCACAAGAGAGGCATATTATCTTGTGAGTTCAGACAGGCACAGGGAGGGCACCACAATCTAAGCTACTGGTAATTTGCTGGCATTAGTAGACTAATGTTGAAGTTAAAAACCACAGGGAGATGCCATGTCTTTGAGCTGCCTCAGCAATTTGATGAGTTCAGAGACTAACGACGGCCCTCAGATGAATACAAGCAGCCTCCATTATGCCACTGTAATTCACTCTTTACATTTGGGCGCGTTGTCTAATGATATCTATCTTTGTTCTATATCCCTCTACGGACCTCTATCACCCAATTTTTTTCCCCCTGTCGGTTCTTCCGTGACATTGCGTGCAGGCATCAAAATATAGGGTGACATTTTAGGATTACAGATTAGGACTCGCTCCAATTTATTTTGCTTTCTCTGCCCTGTTAAATACACAATCAACCAAAGGCAAAATGTAAGGGGAAGCAAACGAGGAACCGACGTGCGGCTGACAATTACCGCCACCTCAGAAATGCTAATATGTTAAAACAGGAGCAGAGAGGGGGGACGATTTGGGGGAGACCAACTGGGTTGTTGCTGAGAGACCTTCAGCAGCTGCCGCTACCTGCCACAGTCAGTGAATGAAGCAACAGATAGGAAATAAAATGCAAACCGAGGCAGACCGCAAGCTCTACACAGTAAATTTAAAATGATAACTGCCAATTACAGGTTACTTTGACAAGGTCAGAGTGTGTGTGTCAAAATGTAGTATTGTTTCTGCACTACACTACATGTGCCATTAAGCACTGGCTATCACGTCACATGGGCAGAGAGACATACCATCTGCCTGTTCATATGGAAGTCAATGGGCCGGGAGGATGGTTAAATAGCACAACCAAATGAGCGCAGAGGAAACAGAGTCTGTTTTTAGAGCAGAAGGGCAGATTGAGGTAGAGGTGGGGGGGTGATTTGTAGCGGCGAGAGCAAATTATTATAGCCCACTGGTGACAATGTGAAGTCTCGTGGGGGAAGGGGAAACGTATGCCATGTGGATGCCACGGAAGCTTGGAGAAGAACCGGACCCCCCGTCCAGACCTCCCCTCACACTAGCAAGCCCTCACTCAGGTGGAGCAGGTTTTCAAGCTGTTCTCGTTGGATAGCGCTTCCTCAAAAACACTCAGAGGCTTTACCTCCTCTGCCAAGTCCATCTGTGTCTCTCTCTCTCTCTCTCTCTCTCTCTCTCTCTCTCTCTGTCTCTCCTTATACAGCCCAGCATGTGTCAAATGGGGGGGCACTGGGCCAATCCTACATGCTAGTGCATCTCACTCTCACCCTTCAGTGCGTGGGAGGACGGCTGTCTATTTGCAGCAGGAAACAAGGTGAGAACGATGGGAAGGCCTATAGCTCAGATGCGCTCCAATCTGGTTTGCATCCTAGTTTTCTTTTCTTTTTTTTTTGCTTGTTTGTAAAGTGGAAATAGAAAGGCACTCCAGATCTGTTTAATCACCTTCCGTTTGCCAAGACCCACAGCCGGCCCTGTGCTGACTTGGGGCATGTCCAGTTGAATGCAATTTGTTGAGTAAATGATGGACGGACGGGTCATTACGCTGATGAAATGACACAGCAGAGGGGACATCATCGTGGTGTCAAGGTTCTCCAGAGTCACCGCCAGTGGCCGGCTGATATGTTTTAGCAATGCTACATTTCTCACAGTTGATGATGAGGATATAGCCTTGAATTCGGTCTGCAGCATCAATAGCCGTGTCTCTCCCTCGCTTTCTCTTTTTATGTCTCTCTCTCTCTCTCTGACGCACGCACGTACGTTGCACGCACGCCACATGCACACAAACATAGCATATGTTTTTTAATAGCTTGGCTGTATTATAGTTTACTGTCCTGTTTTCATATACAGTACCACTGTAAAATGACCAAGCATACAATATAATGGGTGATTACTAAAATAGAAGTCTGTGGTTTATTTGGTATATAGTAGTAGTAAATAATAAATAATAAATAAAAATAAAAGAGAATTCTAGAGAATTACCCAGACACACCTGCCTGGGGACTATAATGGGTGATTACAAAAATAGAAGTCTGTGGTGTATTTGGTATATAGTAGTAGTAAATAATAAATAATAAATAATAAATAAAATTAAAAGAGAATTATAGAGAATTACCCAGACACACCTGCCTGGGGACTCTAGGCAGTATGTTTAATAACCATCTTCTCAAATTTCACGATAAGAGGCATAAGTCATCTCAAAATTCTGCAGGAGGAAATGTACAGTATACACTATCTATACTGTAAGTTCTAGAAGTTGTTCTGAGATAGACAACTTCCCTATATGTTTGAGACAAACTGGCAACTGCAGGTGAGAGGTAAAGGAGAGAATGAGACAGCAAAAGAGATTTGTGGTGACCATCTGCCCACTGAAGGCTAATCTCCTGGTCAGCACTTGAGGGCCGCCAATCATCACCATGGAGACATGACACAGCAGTGTATAGAAGAAGGGTTCCACCTCAGACACAAGTGTGAAGTAGCTAGTACACACCTAGAAAGATTGAGCCTCTGTCTGCTGGTTGAAACTGTCTGACTTCCAAGTACTTTGTAAGTATATTCTAATAATCTGTATAGAATTAGCTGCTAGCACTTCTGCTGTTTTGCCTAGCACTGACTTAGCCAAGCTGGTTTCGCCATCAAAGGCCATCAGCTGTGTAAATTTGCCTATTTGCAAGCAGTTAGCAGGCCTATAGCCAGGCCAATCGGTGAGTTTCTATTGCTCTCCTGAAACTGAGCTGA
>JAODUH010067027.1:0-16884 GCA_027564835.1 Typhlichthys subterraneus
CCCTCTCTTCCTCTCTCCCCCATCCCCCCCCCTCTCTCTCTCTCTCACAGAGAGGTACGTGAAGGACTATTGAGGGGAGGTGGGCAGTTTTGACATTGGTTTAGATGTTGCTCTTGCATGCAGGCTTTCACCTAATGGGCACTATCTTAGCGGGAGGAATGAATCAATGCCCAGCTAAGTGTAAACGCTGTAGCAGGACACACAAGCCGAGGCTTATTTGTGCCTATGGAGACGCATTTACAGGACGCTGTGTCATGCGGCACCAAATGTTTTCTCTTAAAGCCTCTCTTAAAATCGCCTTACCTGGCTGCTGAATAAGGCCGTGGCTGTAGTTTCGGCAAGTGCTCTGTAGAAAACAAGCAAAGGGGCGGCATTTATAATTCTGTGCGTTCACTACCAATTTGGTGTGTGAAGCGTCAGTGACACATTCTGTTCTGTCCTTCTGAGTCTAATAAGTCACAGTTCCAAATTGGAAACATGGAAATGTTCAGAATAATAGCGGAACGCTAAACGTAGTCGTAAACGTTGTAAACGTAGTCAGTGACAGAGGAGACGATAACAAAAAAGTCCCATCTACAACAAGCTACCCTCACCGGTCAGTCACACACACACACACACACACACACACACACACGTTAACATCTTATTTCTGGGACACACTTCTATATTTATGAAATTACAAACTCAGGGTTGCGGAATCCCATGTGTCCAGATGTGGAGGAAACAGATTGCTTATGCAGACCTTATTTCATCACCATCTATGAAGGTGCCCTCTTTCCACAGGTGATATTTAGTGCGGGCTGCATGCACAATAGACGTCCACAAACTAAGGAAAGTTGTGCAAGCGAGATGGGGGGGAAAAAAGCATGTCTTTAGCAATGGGATTTATTACAGTTTCAATAGCACCACCGCCTACCTGTTGTGGGAATTGGGAATGAAGCAGTGATTCCTGCCTGGGTCTATTTTTTATATTGACATGCTCACTACTTATTTAGTTGTGTTTGTTTTCTTTGCCAATATTTTGTCCGAGATAAATGAACATGAAAAGTGAAGCTCGGGCACATGTGCCAGCTGAGCCGGGACAAACAGCGTTGTTTTCGCCCGCTAAGCCCTTTGGAAAGACAAACAGCTGTACCGAATCAACTGTTTGTCTTCGTACTCTCTCTGACGCCTCAAACAGACTTGGCGGCGAGACGGCACGCCTCCTTGACATGTGGAAGCAACATGTCATCTCCTCGTGCTTTCGATTTTCCTTTTCATGGGTAATATACGATCACCCCTAGGCAAAGTTGACAGGGGTATTTCTGAAAAACTAGCTTTTGCGCTCTCTCTGTCTGGTCTAAACAACAGCACTAAATGCTAATGGAGCTCAGGTGAGCTATGTACACTGTGGTACTAATAGCTTAGATTGCCAGGGTTGGGAAGAGCTATGTAAAAATGCTATGGTGATGCATACTGCAGACAAGCCTACTGTCTATAATTTTCAAGATGATTGTACTAGCGCTTACATTCATCAAGTTTATATGTACAAACACCGTCTCTAAACCGAATTTGAATAATGGTTAAGCCTGCATTGGCGGAGAAAATAAATGTATGAGAGGATTGTTTTTAATCAATTTATCAATAAAACAATCAATGGAGCGAATACCTTCCTAGAGTACCCTGCGCAAACATGCACTTCTCTAGAAGCAGCTGTAAACACACATCATTCCAATGTCTTTGTGTCCGTCTGCCTCACGAAACATATGTGAATACAGCCATGCCCCATCATGACATTACTCCAACACACATACGGTTCATATTTATTTTTGCAGTAATACTAAATATGGAATATAATTGCAAACCTTCCGACACGCAAATCGCTGTACAGGATTGCCTCACGAAACAAACAATAAGATTGTCTGCCGTCTCTTTTTAATTCTCTCCTCTTACGAATTAAAACTTTCTGTGCCTTGCCTCTCAGAATAGACGCAGACAAATCAATATTAAATTGAAGCTTCCAAACATTGTATATACTGTTATACCTGTATATAAGATACAAACAGATGTTCCCCTCCTTAAATGTCACCCACCACCGCCTATTTTAAAACCGCCTGGATGTGCCCTCATTATTTATGGTTAAGAAGAGTACGGCATAAACACTGATCAGCAAACACCTTCCGTTGGGTCAGCCTAATGAACCGAGGACGGTCCAGTAATGCAGCAATGCATTTTAATGGTGATACACTGAGTCAGGGCTGTCCATTAACCTATGCTCCTGGGTGACCCTGCACACTGCTGTCCTTGCCAAACTCACTTGCTGATGCCAATGAATGGCTCTGTCCCCTAACAACAGCTGTTACTCTGAAGTGCCTCCAACAGCGACATTGTTTTTGCACCGGGACCGACGTACATGTCCCGATTGCCAATTTCTGTGTCGCTTCACCGCCACTGGAAAAGGTACTGCGGTTGGCAAGTGGGCCAGAAATAACTGACATTGCGAAGGCCAAGAAGCGTGACACAGATTTTTGTTTTAAAAGGACAATTCAGCTTGCATGTACCTACGCTCTCGCTGTTGTTCATTCACTTTTAGTGTCTTCTTATCCTCTTATCCAAACATAGCTCCATACTGAATGAGCAGACGAACTCAATATGGTAACTAATGGAAAATGTAGCTGACATGACAGTTTATACAGACAGTTGAATTACCTTATCACCTCAACACAGAGCATTATATTGACTTAAAGCAGCAATAGGTTTTGACATTCTGTACACAATTATGACCATATTAGCGCTATATATATATACACATTTGACTTGGCATATAATATAGTTGGATTTGAAGCTGGTTTACTGGGGCTATGCTGACCCCTACTGGACATATAATGTACTGGACAGATCTACTACTGGACCAACGACAAAAATATACACCTACGTAACCACAAGACGTGCATTTGATTTTAAATCATTAATGCTCTTATTGCAATTATACTTTGCCAAAAGGCATCTCAGTCCCAAGGGCAGGTCAATCATAATCTCCATAAACCTAGCCTCGGGTATCTTAACAGGTTGCAATTGATACAATATTCTGACCATATATATAAATTACTAACTTCTTTACACCATGCGGTGCCTGCTAATGAGTAGGCTTTTCAAGTACACAGAATCTATGAATACTGTATCAGGCACGCGTTTCTTTATCCTCCGGATTTCACACCTACTGCGTCACTTTAAACAAGCTTTTGAAGTTGCTTTTTCTAGTATGCTGAGGAATATTCTAGTACTGACAGTATTGCTAATATCAACAGAATCCACTGTCTCACCTAACATGAGACTGAGAGGAGGGGCGCATGAGGGGAAAGCTGTGAGCACCTCCATCAGACTCAAACTTTGGTTCCTGACGTAGAGGTTGTAGTCTGCGGACCCCTGCTTGCTGCACAGCTCCTGCAGTCTCCTTTTCTGCCCGCTGTCCCCGGTGTGCTCCACCAACGCTCGGAGAAAGGCCTAACAGAGCAGAGAGAGAAGTGGGTAGTCTCCTCGCACAGTCAATAAATTGACGTTCATCATTTAAAATAAAGAAAAAGACAGATTGTTTTGTTTATTTTGAGACAATATACCTCCTGCTACACTCTTACAAGCATCTTTGTCCAGTTTATTACAATGGAAATAAGCGATATGCTCAAAATAAAGACATTTACTTATTGTTAAAATTAAGGTTTTTGTAGTTTCTATAGAATATAGAAAGAGGGTTTTTTTTGTACCGAGGAGCATAGTACAGTTATGTCATACCTTCTTAGGAACACTTCTGATCTCTAGACACCAGGTGAGCAGGTTTTGCAAGGTGACATTTCCAGGGACATGGGATGGCAAATGAGCCCCTGCATCCACGGAAACAAGAAATATAAAAACAGTGCTCCCACCTTATTAAAAGCACCAGTACAGGTTTCCATTGAACGGAAAGAAGAAAAGAAAGAAGAACAAAAGAATAGTGTATATCCTGTAAGTTATCTAGTAGAGCACCTTTCTTTTTTGTGTCTTTACGGAGAGACAGGTGGACACGATGGTTCACCTGGTCTTGCAGGCCCAACCTGCGAAGCATCTCCCCTACTTCAGACAGTCTGTTTGGGCAAAGAACATCAAACGAGTCTCCTGGCTGGTAGGCCATTGTAGGATAAGTCTGTAAACAACAACAACAACAACAACAACATGATTATACTGCAAATCTATGCTTACAATTATAAAAAGAACAATTACTGCACAGTTATGCTTACAGACACATCCAGCTCTAGCAGAAGGGCTGTCTTAACCAAGTCTCCTCTGGTCAGCTGAACTGCCCGGGAAATGGGCACCTCGTGAAGACCATCTTTCATCAGTGATGCAGTCTGTGGATACAAATGAAAACAAATGAGCAGTTTTGGACAGTAACTCCTAAGGTTAATTATTTTTGTTCCAATAAAGAGGATTCAATTCTAAAATGAGCTGGCTACACAGGTTGTCATTTTTCTGAAGGGACGAGACAGAGTAGTGATTGTGAAAGTAATATAGTAATGCAAGTAGTAATGTAACTACTTTTAATATCCAGTAATACATAAAGTAATATTACTATTAATTAACTACTAGTACTATTAATAGGAATAATACTTTTTGACGGAGTAATAAGTAACTAGTAACTTTATACAATTCCTGAGCAACCTGCCCAACACTGCAAATGAGGCATCACAGTTAAATGGGCATATAAGGTGATTCATCCAGAAGATAGGCAGATGAGCATACTGAATGCCTGCCTGCCTGGTCATTATTTGCAGCCATCCTTACCTCATCTGTGGCATCCTCCACAAGCGACACATCCAAATAGGGTGCAGGCAGACTGGGAACATTGAGGGCCGAGTTGCACAGCGGAGGCAGGGAGTGTGTCAGGGAAGCTTCCGGAACGGCGGGGGAAGCTCCGACGTGCCCAGTCTGTGTTCCGTCAGGTGAATTGGAAACATTGGCGGCAGCAGCATCTGTCGGCAGGGGCTTCTCTCCAGGTGACACTGTTCTGGGGTCAGAAAGTGACTTCTGTGTAGCAGGCGACAAAGGTGCTGGTTGAGAGTCCGCCTCTAAACTCGCTCTGGACTCTGACGCCTGCGTGTCAGAGAGGCTTAGAAGGTTCAGCTCGATATGTGGAGCCGACGGCTCTGGTGTTTCTCTCCTTGAGTCTGTAATGTGACCTTCAAGTGGTCGAGCGTCGCTATTGGAAGCCATGTTTGATAAGGCTCCTTTGACTGCTTCCCACAGTCCTTCCAACCAGGGGTCTAGAACCAGTTCCAGCCTATAGAGAAACCAAAGTCCACAATAACGGCAAATCAAACAATCTCCTATGAAATCTCTTGCTGTCACATCTCAAACCAAAAGTGAACTTTGGATGTACGTGAAAAGGCCAAAACAGCTGTCTTAAACGTACCCTACACCATCGTCTGCGTGTCCTGTTGAATAGAAATGTTTAGCTCCAAGTTCCTGAAGGCGAGCGTCAACTGTCTTCCCACAGTTGCAAAAATTTGCATAGTTTGTGTCTCCTAAAGCTACATCATGCAGAGAAAGCAACATGATTTAGTTGTTTCTAACAGTGATAAAAGGTGTGCTGCAACTGCATACTGTAAACTGTTTTGTGAATCAAATAAATTATGTTTGCAACATAAAAACACTTAAAGTTATAGTAAGTCATTCTGGAGAACCCTTGTTGACATTTGAACTCGATCAAAACAAAAACACCTCTCCCTTCAATGCCATAGGGTGCTCACTGAGAAGCTCCGCTCACCACATTAAAAACGCATTGCATTGCAAAAGATATGTTATTGTTGTTGTCGTGTGCGGTCTGCACCACTTTGTTTATGTTTCTGTTTACGGAGCCAGGCTGAAATACCAAATTCTTTTTTCAACGCGCACACTAGCTGACTGGATTTTTTTATGTGTATTAGCTTATAATTGCTTACTATATCTTTAATACACAAACAAATAAAAACAGTTTAGCATACCTAAAAGTGCATAGTACAGGTGTTTATAGTGGTCAGTGGCCAGGGTCTTCCTCTTGATGCTTTTTACAAATTTAAAGGCATTGTCTGGTGGCTCCCCATCTCCAGTAGTAGAAATAACAAAGACCACTGGTGCTGTCTCACTCTCCAAATTAAACTAGAAAATGAATCATTGAATGAACATCCATCAAAACAGTATCTCGTGTAAGTTATTACATTGTTATAATGTGTTAGCAGCAGCATAGCAGAATGTAAAGAAACTATTCACATAGACCAGGCTAATAATAGTGTGCTGGTTCTTAGCAAGATACCTCTTCATTCCGGCTCAAGCAGTTGACCTGAGCAAGCAGTCCGTGTCCCTCTGCTTCATCAGCAATCCCCTCAGCAATAGACTGAGCTTGGCCCTTCTGAGAACCATACAGAACCAAGAACCTTGGCTTTACCTCACATGGCATTCTACAACATGTAAACAAAAAGAACTATTACAGGGCTTTCACAACTAGTCACATTCCCTGGGATACATTTTGCATACCTCTAGAATAGTCTTTAGGCATCAATAGTACAAAGAAGAATAGTACATACTTTTGTCTTCATTGGGTCAATCAGGTCGTCACCCCTAAGTGACGACCAAATTTTGTTTGTACCGGTACCAGTACTAGTTAAATTCTTGGTCAAACTTCTAAATCCAGATGAGGATTAAGTACAATATACATACAAGGGCGTATTATATCGTATTGTTCATGCAACATTACTGCCAAAGTTGTCGAGTATTCATGAATCATGATCAGCTCACACGTGTTGTTTAGATAGATAAGAAAGACAGATAACTCAATCAAAGTAACATTACAGACAACGGCAACTTTCAGCAATCTAAAACAAAGACAGGCTGTTCTGACATCAGTCATTACATAGTATAATAATGAATTATGTATAGCCTGCATTACAAAATTGTAATTGCCTGCCTGTATTAGGCTGCACAAGTTCAGGATATTGCGTCATTTTCATGGGAATATCTTCCACGTGGATTTTTAGCCCATACTTTCTGTCATACAGTGGGACAACAACACATATATTAACGGATAGCAAAGAATACACAATGAATACATTCATAATTTAAAAAAAACAGGCCTACTGGTAATTATCAAATTAAGATACCAGTACATTATTATCAAACCAGACTCGCTGATCCTCAAAGCATAGGACAGTTTCGACGCAAACAATCTGGCTATGAGTTATGTATTAGTATAATTCAAAACACGCTTACTTAAATTCATAAACTTAAATAAATCAAACGAAAGAAGAAAAGAAGCATCAAAGTTATACCTTTCTACCAGAAACCACGTCGAAAGGTTAGGTTTACAACACTTATCGCGAGATCGTGGACATATACGAGATAGCACGAGGTTGGAAGAAACCACTTTTGAGATAAAGAACGTAATTTTCATGTATTTCAATATTTCACTTTTACATGAATGTATTTACATTACACTACAATTAAACCGTTTGTATTAAATGTCACGATATAATATACGTGTTTTATTATTGCATAAAAATAATTTCAATGAAACCATTTGGTCTCACCTTCCCCGCCCCGAGAGCCTTCCAGAAGTCGCCGGCAGATCAGAGCGACTTGCAGCCTAGCCACTCTCCGTTGTTTTATATTTAAAGCACATATTTCATCTTTGAGGCACTTCACAAGTCCTCCGGTCAACATGTCCACTATGGGGACTTTAGCGTTTGATGAGTATGGAAGGCCTTTCCTTATCATAAAAGATCAGGATAAGAAGACGAGGTTATCGGGCCTTGCCGCATTGAAGGTACAATGGTTAGCTAGCGTGACACAGTGGCGTGATGCTAGCTAGATAACTGGACAATCAGTATATAGCAGTGGCACGATGCTAAGCTGTAATCTTTTTTAATAATGGTATTGCATATGTTTCACAGAGACAATTTGTTAAAATGTGCTGCTAACCTTGATATTAATTTGACATCAAGCTGGATGTTGAAGTTGCTGTTGCATGCTAGCCTGACGCCCATGTGCTTGTTTTTACACCCGCCTACTAGACATTAACAATAACAGCGTTTACGTTTTGTTGGTGAGATAAACGGTAGAATTTGCTATTACGGATCTTTTTCCAATTCTTTTTGTAATGTGTTTATTATTTTGCAGTCTCACATCATGGCAGCCAAAGCCGTTGCGTCAACACTGAAAACATCGCTGGGACCTAATGGTGAGAAGTGGCAGGAATGCTTGTGTTAAATCTTGACAGATATGTTGATGCCGTGCATCTGCATGCCTTGTCTAGCGTCATACATTTGATATATATATAACTAATATTGCGTTTGAATTTCCATTTGCTGTTTTGTTACCAGGTCTTGACAAGATGATGGTTGACAGGGATGGTGAAGTGACTGTCACTAATGACGGAGCCACCATTCTCAGCATGATGGATGTGGACCACCAGATAGCCAAGCTTATGGTGGAGCTCTCCAAATCCCAGGATGATGAGATTGGGGATGGAACAACCGGAGTTGTTGGTAAGAAGGGTAGAAGATGCCCACATAATGTTGTACTGGTCCTTATTGTTGCATATCTTCTGCTATAAATTGTGAATGGCATTGCCCGCTGTATATGGTAATTGATAAACAAGTGTGCTTTCTCCACTCCAGTGCTGGCTGGGGCCCTCCTGGAGCAGGCCGAGCAGCTCTTGGATCGTGGCATCCACCCTATTCGCATATCTGACGGCTATGACCTGGCGGCACGCATCGCCATCGATCAGCTAGACGCAATCGGCGAGACCTTCCCCTTTGATCCCAAAAACAGAGAGCCCCTCATCCAGACGGCTATGACCACCCTAGGGTCCAAAGTGTGAGTGTCCTTTTGGGTGACCCAACCGATCTGTTCACACCACCTGGCACTAAGATGAGCCTTGGGTGAACCCATCACAGGTGCCAGCTCCAAGTACAGGCGTGGACACACTCAATGCCGGGGTCACACGACACGATTTTAGCCCAGTTTCCTGCTCGCCGACGAGTTTCTTGAGCTCGCAGACAAAAGCCCCAACTCGGAGAGGAATCACAGCTCTCTCCCGTGAGCGATGATCGTGTAGTGTGAATTGCTTACGAGAGCTGAGAGTGTCTGCGACACTCACAAGGCCAGAAGGTCACAAGGCCTGACTGGATATTTAGCAGGTTAAATAGCTGGACCTGTCGGGGAGTCCAAATCCTGTAGTGTGAACGGTGTTGTGACTGGTAATGGGTGGCGACGACCTACAGCCAATGAGAGCGCAATACATGGACGAGATGAAAACAAGAGGGAGGAGTAAAAGCCTTTGTAATCATTTGAAGTGCATGAAGAATCGCGCAAAGATACTGGAATAGTTTAAGTCTCTCTGAAACACGTATCCCTTGTCGATAACGCTTCATATTTCATTCAAATGACTTATAAACAATTTAAACCACATTAGTGGTGTGAAATATTGTGATTGAAATATGTTGAGAAATGTAGCCTACCAGCTCAATGTTAATGAGGTGCAAACGGTACTACATACTTTCAGCTGTATATTTGTGGTTGGATCACTCAAGACGCATGTTAAAGGTATAGTTGGCCATTATAATACACTTTATGTTAAATTCACTAAATGTCTCTTTGCAGCCAGCTAGCTTATCGTTTTCTGTGCGTGCTGAAAGAATGATGCGGCACTTCTAGATGGCCCTGACTCCGTAAATAGGAACAGAAAGTGCTGAACAACGCTCACAACAATGCCCTAGACTTACTTAAGGCTGTATATTTGTGTTGGATCAGCCAAGACACGTTAATGCCAGGTGTGAACATGGCCAATGTCTCAATGTGTGCACCATGGTTCCCCTCCATTTGGTTGTATTGTCAATGTCGGTGAGCTCGCTGTAATGATCGGACAAGCAGGAGATGGTTCCACGTTGCTGGCTATTGTATGCTGTCATTGTACAACTGTACTAAAGTTATCATCCAGCACCCCCAGACAATTGCATTCCAACCCTGGATGGATGGATGACAGCAGCTAAACTTGTATCCACCAAGTGCTATCTGCGCAACATGCGTTTTGCGTGGATACGGTTTATTTTGGCAGATGCGGGGGCTTGAATGTCTGTCAGGAATCTTTTTTTTCCTCCCATCTATATATATTTATTAAATGTATCTGCTTTATCCCATTGCTTGTTAGGATCAACCGCTGCCACAGACAGATGGCTGAGATTGCGGTGAATGCTGTGCTCACCGTGGCAGACATGGACAGGAAGGATGTGGACTTTGAGCTGATCAAAGTGGAGGGCAAGGTGGGAGGCAAGCTAGAGGACACACAGCTCATCAAGGGAGTCATTGTGGACAAGGAGTTCAGCCACCCGCAGATGCCCAAGGTATTGTGTGTGTGTGTGTGTGGTAAAATATCCATACATATTGAGCTGACGTATCTTTTTTTAGTATTCAACTCAAGATCTACTTTCTTAATTTAAATACAATTCCATACAACTGAAGGAAATATTATTCCTCGTTGGACCAAGGTGGAACATGAAATTGTTTCAAATTGTATACAAAATGTACATTTCCATTCACAACCTGTCATTTCCGAATGTCTGCGTGTAATGAAATGTTGGTGCTTTTCTCCATTTTACTTGGCTATTTTACTGCCGTGCTGGATTGTCTGTTGTTAACCCCAGTTAGTAATGCTGGCAGATAAGCAACTGCAAATTTTCTCCGTCCAGGTTTTGAAAGATGTAAAGATCGCTATTCTCACCTGCCCGTTTGAGCCTCCTAAGCCCAAGACCAAGCACAAGTTGGACGTGACCTCCGTGGAGGACTACAAGGCCCTGCAGAAGTACGAGAAGGACAAGTTCCAGGAGATGATAAAGCAGGTTAGTGCACTTCTCAGCTACTGGCTGCGCTTCAGTGAAGTGATCCCAGTATGTCTTCCTTCTTGTAGTTGAGATCTATACTCCAGAACTGCAGAGCTTGCCTTTCGATCACAGGGAGGTCGTGCCACTAATATAAAATGAGTTTACGTTCTTCATATCGTTTTGTTTTTTGTTTCACGTTAAGGTCAAAGACAACGGAGCTACCCTGGCAATCTGCCAGTGGGGCTTTGATGATGAAGCCAATCACATGCTACTGCAGAATGAGCTGCCTGCTGTGCGCTGGGTAGGAGGGCCTGAGATTGAGGTGAGAGAGTAAAAGATAATTGAATTTAACCTGACAGGCTATTTAAGATGAAAGGACTTGATTGGATTGGACATAAAAGCCCTTGTGATTGCAGCGTTCTTTATTCGTGATGCGTCAGCTTCCCTGTTTCAAACCACCCCATTAACTAAAAAGTCCTGTCTAATCTAAAATTGTCAGATTGATTGCCTGCTGAAATTAGAATCAATAAAAATGTCTTGTGCCTGCATTTTGAATGGTAGTTTTGGAGAGTGGTTAATGTTCATCTGGGAAAAATATATTCTCTTTTGATGTGATATTTGTTTCTGTTATGTTCACCAAAGGGATGGTCTGAAACTTGGAAATCTTGTTCATGTACCCTAATAACATTGTTTTCCCTGCAGTTAATCGCCATTGCCACAGGGGGGCGCATTGTGCCGCGTTTCAGCGAGCTGACTCCAGAGAAGCTCGGCGTGGCTGGTGTGGTAAAGGAGCTCTGCTTTGGCACTACCAAGGACCACATGCTGGTCATCGAGGAGTGCAAGAACACCAGGGCCGTGACCATCTTCATCCGTGGAGGCAACAAAATGGTGAGCATTTGATTCGGTTGGTCCTGTTTTGAGGTAGTTACTGCAGATAACAATCTACAGCTTTCAGCATATGCATGCCATATTTACCAGACCGATTCTACTGTTTCTATTAGATCATCGAGGAGGCCAAGCGTGCGCTCCACGACGCTCTGTGCGTGATCCGTAACCTGGTCAGAGACAACCGCGTGGTTTACGGAGGCGGAGCATCCGAGATCGCCTGCGCCCTGGCTGTCAACCAGGCTGCCGATAAGGTGAGACGCTCGCCGCCACAGTCGGTCACTCTGTCGAAGTGCAACGCTCACGTAGTCTGACCCTCCCCGACCATCGTTCCCTTCTGCTAGTGTCCGTCACTGGAGCAGTACGCCATGCGGGCTTTCGCTGATGCACTGGAGGTCATCCCTATGGCACTGGCTGAGAACAGTGGGTTGAACCCTATTCAGGCCATGGCAGAGATCAGAGCCAAACAGGTCTCGGAGAACAAGCCGTTCCTGGGTGTCGACTGCTTACACCTGAACACAAACGGTAAGAATAGAATAGAGCCGTCAGCATCAGTCATGCCATTTTTGTTATGCATCGTGCGCTAACTTGACATAATGCTCCTCCGTAGACATGAAACAGCAGCATGTAATCGAGACTCTGATAGGCAAGAAGCAGCAGATCTCACTGGCCACTCAGGTGGTAAAGATGATCCTGAAGATCGATGACATCAGAAGCCCAGGAGAGACTGAAGAATAAGCTCACCAGAGTGTGTGTGTGTGTGTGTGTCCTTGATAAGGCTCAGCTGGGCAATAGATCGCCACAGCTCTTTCGGAGCGCTATAGCTGTCTGAGGCACTTCCTGAGCACTATGTTCAAACCGTACAGAGTACTGCTTATTTATCGTTTGATACAAAATTCCAGTTTAAGCTGTTGTAGCGCTGAAGTCATCATTAAACTATCGCTGTCAAATTTCTGTGGTTTAAGACTTCCTGTATCCCTGCTGAGTGGAAGTATGGTAATGCATTGCAGGAGTCTTTATTGCTTTGCATAATCATTAACAAACAGTATCCCTGTTCACCACATTTACAGAAAGTATTCATAGATATGACCGCATCATACAGTTGGATAATAGAACCAACCTCTACTATACAACAGGACCGCTGCTGGTGTTTTCTCTATACAGGTGTTAGTAGTTAGACAACCAAAATCATCTTGTACTTTATTTTACTAAAGGAGCTAAGCATTGCGGTATCCTGAAAAATAACAGGTACTCCTCAAGCTAAAAAGTAAATACTGATTTTGACATTATCCTACATGTATTTCTTTAACCAGTTCAGTATGTCCATTCTGGCCTCCTGGATGCAGGGTTTGTCTGTCATTTATGTCCTCTCTCTTGCGATGAACAAATCCATGAGTCTGGCCAGGAAAGATTTTAACATGGTAGTCCACTGTGCATTTCTCCTTGAGTTTTTCCTCCAAGACTTTAACCTGCAACAATCACAGTAGATACTGAACTGCATTTGGCATCACATTCTTTAAGATGGTCAAACCAAAAGGATTGAAAGCACACTTCTGATCTGAATTGTTCAGAAACGTGGTGTACAGCGAGTGGTTCAAATAAGGTTACAAGTGTATAAGAAAAGGGTACAAACTTGATCTAGAGGGATAATTTGATCCTTCTCTGCGAAGATGAACAACGTTGGACTCTTCAGCTCATATCGGTCCTCCCTCTCTCGGACGATACCTGCCATTGTTGGATCACCAAAGCCACATTGTTAAACTGTTATATATACTGCCTACATTTACAAATGTTATTTATTTGCGAAGATACAATGTCAGTGGTTATACTACATTGTAGCGAACATAAGATGTTTACCCTACCATAGGCAGAGACACCAGCTTTGACCTCCGGATACTTCAGGGCCATGTAGTGAATGGCAACACCCCCCCAGCAGAATCCCACTGCTCCAATGTGTTTTACCCCACACTGCTCCTTCAGGTACCTCAGTACAGCATCCACTTCTCTGGAGCACAAACAGAACCAGCAATTTCAGTAGCCAGCAGCATTTGATCTAACCTGACATGCCAGATAAATTAAGTCACAACTATGACACTGATTATCACGGCGAATATAAACTGGATAGTCTAGCGAGACTAGCGTTTATCTGAGCCGAACCTAATCAACTGCAGAAAGCAGATTAGGTTGCGAAATTGTTAGGTAAACGTCTAATTTATTTAAAGTTACAAATCTACAATGTCATTCTTGAAATAGAAGTGACCAGTTGTACCACTCACTTGATTATGTATTGTTTAACCATAAATTAACCAGGAAGTTTGCTGCTGTCTTGCCAAAACAACAATTCAGGTTCATGACAATATTGACAACATACACGATACATCAACTATAGAATAAACAGGTTAAATACATTATTTCAACCTCCTGTATTCTGTAACCCTATCGCTCCGCGCCTCAGTGATACAAACAAACTACAGTACTAATTGAAATGAACATTACATTGAGGAAAATATACCTACTTGTTTACGTTGGTGGGCTTTCTGTCCTGCAGCCATGCCTGAAATGTAGACATGTCTTGTGTTGGACGCCATGGCTCCTTCCCAGCGAAAAAATCTGGACATATAGCACTGATCACAAAAACACAAGAAAATATGTTGTTAATTTTGGCTATAGGTTTGAGTGTGTGTGCGCATATGCAGTGGTCTCTTATTAATATTTGTCCAGAGCTGTAGATGCTGCTCACTCTCTACACCAGCTTGTAAAATACATACATGTATCCATTGGTGGACATCAAATCAGCTATATATCTCGTGTTTGGCAGCTTCCACCCATAGATATCATGTATGACAATCACAGCCTTATCAGATGCAATCTTCGGCTTTACTACATATGCATTGGTGTGTTCAAGTTGAATCTCTTGACCAAGTCCTCCATAGTCCATTCTATCACCGATATCACAGGGACATGGGTTTGCTTCATTTGCCATCTAAAGGAACACAAATACAATCAGGGTGGGAGGACAACTTGAAAGAAACAAATAAATCCAAGTATAACATCCGTACCTTCGTTTTAAGACGAAGATAAATTCGACCTGGCTAAGCTAAATGAGCAGCTCCAGATGATTCAAAGATCAGGAAGAGTATTTGTCTATGATAGAAAACAATGTTTGTGAACTCCCATTTCAGGGACGTAAGGTAGCCAATCAAATAAAGACTTCAGGAAAGGCACGCATACGCCCATTTGATTATTATACTTCCAAAAGGCACCGCTGGGATTCGAACCCAGGATCTCCTGTTTACTAGACAGGCGCTTTAACCATCTAAGCCACGGCGCCACGTTGCGAGCAGTGAAATATTTTGCTTACAATACATAAAATGTATATTGCTTATGGGTTATGTATTTGCACGTCGTTTTATTTAATAATAACCTACCAGTAATTACAATGGATCAGATTCTATTAAACGCCAAGTGATTATTGTTAACTGTGTCATATTTAAATACAACAGCAAACTCAATTGTCTGACGGTATTCCATACATCCTAATGCCACAAGATGTCGCTATTCGCTTTATATGATTTAGGTTAAGGTTCTTAATTTTAATATATATTTATTTAAATTAAAGCAAAGCCACTGAGTTAATTATAAATTCAACTTCAACAGTTCGTTCGAATATGGAATTAATAATAATCATAATTAAAAAAATAATAATAATATGAATTTGCCACGTGACCCCATGACATCATGAATCACGGAAGTCTGCCTGCCGTAAATCGCAGAACACTGTCGTTACAGTTAATACGAGTGTTGTGACAGGAGCTAACATTGACTTGTAATGCTAGTAGCTTTTTGTCTGTTTTATTTGGTCCTGTATCTGTATCAATAACGAATGTGTTCTAACGTTGTCGGTGTTTTAAATATGAAGTAACCCAGCATTATACAAACAGATTTCCATCATTTAGAATACGGTACCAATAACTACGCGAGAGGGACGGTGTTCAGTGTTTGTGTATCGTAGACTATTCACGACCCCCAAGTATCGCTAGCTTAGTTAGCTGGCTCAACGTCGTTATCGGCATTTGGATGGATTCACAATAGAGTATACATCTGGAAGAAAGTTGGCTAGTGCATATTAAACAAAATGGATACTCCCGATGAAGGTAGATACATACCCTGTTAAAGTAATTATATGTTTGCTAATAAATTCAGTATCATGGCTGCGTTCTACCGTACTACATTATTTCGCTAGTACTGGTAGTGCATAGTTAGCTTGTTACAGTAGCTGCTTACAGTGCCGTATTACGAAGACTTTATCATGTATTTATGTGCACACTGGTAGTCAATATATTACAAAGAACCTCTGACGTTCACATGTATTGAAGAAGTGCTATATTACGGTACCGGTACAATAGTAGTGCATGCTCTTCTATACACGTCGTTTTGATTATTATTCAGTCATAGCATGGCCCCGAGTCGAGAGTCTACGATACCAAGAATCAAATTGTATAGTTTCTAAAGTTACACACGTAACATAAGCGGCATGTAACGCCATAAGACACATATATATTTTTGACCATGACATTATTTTCTTTTTTCTTTCTTAATGCCTTAATGCAGCGGATATTTGTCGTGTGTGCCGCTCCGAAGGGACCCCAGATAAGCCTCTCTACCATCCGTGTGTTTGCACAGGCAGTATTAAATTTATTCACCAAGAATGGTAAGGTGTCTTTTTTCAAATAATTAAAGTTTTTCCACTGTATACAACGATAATCAGTTATGTATGAAAGTATAATGCATGAAGTATAACAAAGGAACTTACTTCACGCATATTTAAAATAAACTGACTACTAAAGTTATTTAATTTACATGGGTTTGTGCAATAGATGTGTGTTTATTTGATGTCTAATGGTGTTCATGGTATTGTCTGGAAATGGGATTCCACCTCTACTGCGTGATGCACATCCAGGTTCCAAATTACAATTTGAATCAGACTTGTGTTCTTTCAGCAACACTATCGATGACGTCATTATCGTCACGTAATGAGTGAGCCTTCAAAATAAAATACTCAATGTCAATATATTGAATTGTGTATAATTCGTTGTACAGACAGTAATTCACAAAGATTTCATGATATTGCTTTATG
>JAODUH010067048.1:0-16882 GCA_027564835.1 Typhlichthys subterraneus
GTCAACAATACATGCCATTATATATCTCCCTATTAAAAAAGAAGCAAACCCCTCTGAAATATTCCTCTTCAAAGAACGGTCAATGAACAAACCTATGTTATGCGCTGGGGCATGGTCAAGCTTTTAGGGGAATTGCCGAAACGGTGCAAGTTTTAGACTACACATAAGACGGCTATTTTTTCGCTTTTCTGACCCCAAAAAAGCAAAAGGTGATACCAACATACACACAAGAACAGGGCATCAAAGGTATCTGATTATCCAAGACGAAAACTAACTTTACTGTATATGTAACGGTGGCCAGCAGGAAGCTGTGCGGTGTTAATCCTCATTCTCCGACACCTCAGCTCTGGCGACGCAGGTCAGGACGCATAGGTTTTTGACCTGCCTTGCAGGAGCGTCTGCTCTCTGCGTGGGAGATCGGGGTTCGATTCCCCGAGGGGGACGGACGATCTCCGTCACATATACAGTAAAGTTTCATGTTGTGCGATTATGAGATCCAGATCGATGTGAGACAAATCCTGCCGCTGAACAAATGTCTAAAGCAAGCCACGATAATAAAACTAATGGAAGTCATAAATAAACATTATCTTAAAATAAAACAATGTAGGATGACTTACCCTGTAAGTAAGGATATTGCTGTTCCTGTAGTCTATAGCCTACATGTTTGTCATTCACATGAATGGTCAAGATCGTGCATTGAGACTGGTGGAATTATAAGATACTGTAGCTCTCAAAATCATTTTTAAGTTCTGTCTGCTTCTCTCTGATATTTCAGAACTATTATTTGAGAAATGTGTCAAACACCATTAGCCTATATGCCAGGTGCAAATAGCTTACTTTACCGGCATGGCTATAGCAACAACCAAGGAGGGTGGGGCATTGAATAGTGGACTATAGTGGACTTGCCAATGCTGGTAGCCTTATGATGGTCATCAAATTAGGCAAATAAACAAATGTAACTTGAGTTAGGCTACATCGGACATTGGACGTAAATTTAAAACATAGTTAAAACATTATTATTATATTTTTTTTTTTTCAAAAGTGGGGGGGACGATTTTTCCCCCCTACTGCGCCCCTGGTTTCAGCAACCAACCTCGGGAAATATCGACGGCAGCTCGAGCGCAACTCCAAGCCCCGAGACCAGTTGTGGAATTTTAACTTGTCGGTGTCGTTATATTGCAATAACAACAAGTCCGTCTGAGCCAGTGGTGACGACGCGGTGATGACCCCTCACCTTCCTCGCCATGCTCCTTTTCCTTATATTCCTTGTCCTCCAGAGTTTGCAGCTCCAGCTGTTTCGCCACATCAGCCACAACTCTACCTCTCTCGCCGTCTCCATCGGCCTCAGTCTCACTCGTCCCTTCTGCAAAGTCACGCGTATACACACACTCATGCATGCATGTGCATGTGTTCACATGTGTGTATGTGTGCACATGCCCCATACGTATGCACGCCCAAAAAAAGTAGTTCAGAGAAATGTATGTGCACATGGGCACACAAACACAATCGCGTGCACACGCACACCCAGACAAACACACGCACAAGCGCGCACACACGTCAAGTGAGTAAATTGTTCATATTTCTGAGCCATTTCAAAGTGCAGCCGGTCAACAGTCAAGATCAGACCTTGGCAGGGCGTGCATAAGGTTTCTATACCTTGGGGATCAATATTTTCAAGGGCATATATATGTAGGCTACCTCACAGCATTGTGGCACTTAGCCCGTACACACACAGTTGAAACGCACTTAGTTAATATACACTCAGCTTTTCAAGTCTTTCATTTTTAAATTAGGCTATACAGGAGGCGTCAATTACTAATAAATGTGTTTTTCTTAATAAATAAGGATATTGCACACAAACTGGAAAACCTACTAATTTTATATTCGTTGTGTGCATTTTATGATTCTAATTTGTCAAATTGAAATGTAAGACAATGCCCCTGATGAGTAGGCTAACATTCGTCCACGTCTGGGACTGCTTGGACAGAGCAGCTGTGACTGTGACTGGTTAAAAAGTATCCTGTCCCGCATATTGGATGCTGTTTTATCGTCCGGCGCTTGGGATGATACAGAAATTCGCTCTACGGTATTTCTTCTGGTTTTCTCGAAAACTGATCATATTACCTGGTGCAATAGTCTTGCTCTTCTTCTTCTTTCTTCTCTTTTTCTTCACTGATTCTGTTGTATCTGCGTCTTCCTTCTCCTCGTACAAGTCGTCCCCATTGAGAAGTTCAGGCTCCACTTCATACTGTAGCTCCGCCATGATCGGCGACCTAGAGATGAAGTGACGCATATCGGGAGCCTCCAGTGGTAGAAAACAGAAAGTGTGTTTGAGCCAGATAAGACAATTGTATCAACTTTGTATTAGGGGAAGACGGTTCTACGTCTTCTATAAAAAATAAATTGTGTAACCGAAGTGAAAAAACGTCTTCCAATAAACATTAAACGTTAAACGTTTTAAAAAGTCGCCGGTAGCATATGAACTGCAAAGCATAGCTTACTGCTACAGTGGACAAGTTCTATGTGCTAAAGAACAATTAACTTCCAAATATGTTCCTGCTGCGTCTCAAGTTACTGCTCTGCAGCGTGCGGGAACCGATCGTGATGTGTCTTATATAGGCTAGAATATGTGTCTTTTCTTAAATGGATATAGGCCTATGCGCTGGTTGCCTTACTGAATGTATTGTGTAGGCTGCTGGTATACGGCCAGCCTTCAAATATTACAAGAGTTGATTTGATATTTATAGTGCGTAAAGTGACCGATATTTTGAAGACTAGCGCAGCGCACTGTATCCAGGCAACAAGCACAGCAAAGTGAATGAATAGCACAAAGTAGAGTCTCTGGTTAGATTCACAGACATGTTGGCTACTGTACATTAGTCTAAAGAAAAGTGTTTACATGTTACACCACCACTAAGCTTAAAGGGATTTTATGTATTTGGTCTTCGGAACAGAATTGGGCGGTGGAATTATAATATATTTTTTGTAAAATGACGACTTCATACAAGACCAGAGAGTTTATAACCGGACCACTATATTTCTTTGACCAGGTAGGTTAACCGTTCAAAGTGTATGCCTATAGCCGATTTTACGTAATAAAACAATAACAGTTTTTTTGTTTTGTTTTTTTCTTTTACACTCTTGAGCCATCGTCACAGAATCGTCGTAATGGCATACCAAGGCAAAGCAACATTCTACATTTTAGTTTAACAAACGGAACAGTTAGAAAGAGGTAACCTATAATGACATGTGTGTTTTCGTTTTGTTTTCTGTGCGCATAAATGTTATTTTAGCATAACCTGCCCTGTAGCATGCATATCATTATTCAGCTAATGGTCATTCCAACAGCTTTAACAATGAAGTTAAAACAGAGGACCAGGATACCCAGAGCACGTCAATAGACACGTGTGTGGACATTAAACACAATGAGACAGGTGTCTTCATTGGAGAAAGTAGCCCAGAGGCCTTCCCAGCAGATGCCACTGTGGAGACGTATAGGCGCGCAGCCCCGCAACTGTTAGCAGAGTTGGCTCGCTTGCTTTCTCAACACAGGTGGGCCGAGGAGGGCGGTGGTCCGCGCGGTCTCCAGAACATCCTGCACCACTCCTGGCGCGAGTTGACTGCTGGGGCATTGTATCCGAAACCCCTGTGGAAGAATGTAGAATACGTATCACGACTGCATTCCAAGAGTTCATTGAACTCTGGAAAAAATCATGAACTGGTGGATGTAAATGACAAGAAAGGGATAAATTCCGTTTTTGTGGAAAATACTGGATCAAGTGAAAGAAGAACATCTCTAAAAGGTTTTCAAAGAAAAATGTCTACATCAAAACCCATCAGAGGTGATTCATTCCCATGATTTCACGACATGCAGGAAAGTAGGCTATAACATATTACTATAGTAAGTAAGTAAGTAGCAGTGAGACAGAGTTATCAGGCATGATGATTAGTCTACTTTCTATGATGGCGTTGGTGACTTTACATTAATCTGGTCCAATATAATGTATTTTTCAAACATTCAGTATGTTTATAAAGCTATTCATTATCTGTTTACTTCCCAACAGATGCTGCCTTGAATAATACCAAATGTTCTCACCACATCAGAAAGCTGTATAGAAAAAGCTATTATAGTGTGTTGATTGGTTTGTCTGTCTGTGCCCTGCCTCTGAATCTTGTCGTATTTTCAGGTTGTATTGTTCAGCCAAAAATGGAATTCTATAATGTGCTTGAATGGACCACGATGTGTCAGTGGGTAGTGGAGAGGATGCAAGCGATGAGAATTCCTATGTATGTATGTTTGTATGTACTGTATGTATGTTTGTATGTACTGTATGTTGTTATATCTGCTTATGGTTTATATGGGTGTTACAAAGTCTGCAGTATGCCATTTCCTAAACAAACAACAAAAGTGTTAAAGTTATTAAGCTCAGAGGTTCTCATATGTGGGGATCAGGTTCTAGATGATGTAAGTGGCCTTAGGTTCATGAGCTTATTTATTTTTAATATTCTTATTTTTATGTTTGTACAGTATATTATATTTATAATAAGTATGCTATTAAAACATGTTTATTGTTTAACGTGAAATGTTCTAGACTTCGCAGGACTAGAAAATGACATTAAATAATGACTATATACAGTATACAGTATACAGTATTAATACATTAGAGCATGCAGAATTCACACGAGATGGAGATTTGTGTAGAGAATAAGCTAAATAGAGGAACCCATGGTAGCGAGGACTCCATGTTTGCTCATAGGGCACAGCTGCATTCACGTCACTAGGGGCAGTATATAGTGGGTGGGGCTAATTACACTTGTAAATACTGTATACAATGTATTTATCTGCCAAATAGAAACATTCAAGCAGCCAAAGATGCAGCGCAGGGCCTGGACAAGCCTCCTGTATTGCGACACTACGGAGACCCCAAGCCAACGGGGGACAAAGGTATCCAAGGCATCCTACCTAACGGAATGCCTCGGATACCAGAGGTGAAAAAGAAAGGCCTGGCGCGGTATAAACTACACTACAGTGTCAACGACGGCTCTTCTATCGTTTAGTATCCTTCCCGTAACACGCGTTAGAGTGGATATCCATGTGTTGTGTAGAGTCATACAAGGACAGTGATACATATGAGATTATTTGGTGGCCCGGTGAACCTTGACCCTGACCGCACAGTTACCCTTCTGGCCACGTGGCAGTGTGCCAAAGCCACTCCGGTCTGGCCCAGAGGGGGTTCTGTACCAATGTGTTCAGTGACAAGATCCCCATTATCCTTGCTAGCATCACAGCGTTTGGACATGGGACGGTGACACACCCTCTTAGGTAGGTGCATGCTAACGTTAACGCTGACCACAGTAGCTACGTAACATCTACATTAGTTCTTTATGCTGGGTGGACTGACTGCTCACTGACTTGCATAATGTGTGTAGTCACTGAACGGATGAAACGGATTGTCCAAAGCTGATGCGATTGATTGTTAATAATGTATACCTCATGCTGTTTGAGCTGATGCTGGTGTGTTATATGTTGGTTCTTTTAGTGGCTTCATCACAGCACGGTGGGACCAGGCTGGTGGAGTCTTATGCGACCCAGATGGGACTGTAACTAAGTGTTGGTCCTGGCCTTTTAGCCCCCGGCCAGAGAATATCATAGTTATACAGGTGATGCACAGTGGTATTCATATGTTCACTGTGAAATGAACTGCTGCTGTTAATAGGTGAGTTGCTGTTATTAGCCCCGTTTAGTCAACATATATAGTTCATTTCCCTGGGTCCTTCTGGCTCCCCATTCGCACCAATTCACTTCAACGATGAGAAGGGCTGTCATATGATAGTACGCGAGCGCAGCGGTGCTGAGAGGAAATACAACCAGAGAGGCAGAGCGTGACGTACGTAGGACCTGCTAATGTGTGGTCACTAAGGGAACAGAGTATCGTATTTCACCTTCTTCATTATCGCCTAGGACCATTTGTTTTATTACAGTTATTGCCTGAATAGCATTCATGAGTAGGCATGTGCTATTTATAACCTTCATGTGTTCCGTGCTAGGAGTATGCAGTAACCTCTTGTTTCCAGCAGGTGTCAGATCTGATCTGGCTGAGGTTGCTCAGTGGCACCGCTGCGGTGCTTATCTTTCAGAGTTGCAGTGAATGTGTCCGTCTCCCTCTTTCTGCGTTGACCAACCTCCAGCCACAGGAGAAAAAGCAGATGGTGGGACTTTATGATAATACAAGTAATACAAGTGTATACCTGGGTCAGTGTCCCTGAAAAATAAATGATTTAATAACTTTCCTTAAATCATATTTATTTAAAAAATACAAATAATACAAATATAACAACCCATAAACACCTGTCTGTCCTTATAGTGTCCTCTGAAGATGGGTGAAAGCTTCATCTCAGAGACTGCTCAGACTCCATTGCTGGCTAAGAGGAGAAACCCTCCCAAACAGGGCGTAGAAAGCAGGAGGACACTGTCACTCAAATCTGTATGTGACTTTGGCAGTGCACATGCCATAAGCACCCTTATTGTGGAAACACAAGCACATTATATATTCAACTTGAATATTTTACTACTATTTTACTGCAATGTGTCAAGTCAAGTTTATTTATATAGCCCTAAATCACATTACAGTCTCAAAGGGCTGTACAGGGCACATTTCACATGGAAACAAATGACACCCCCTTAACCTGCTCCTCCAACATGTATATTTAGTGTTTACTGTCTTGTGTCATTTCATTGTCTTTCATTACTACTGTGTATTTGCCAAATAAACGCGGGGACTTGTGTATGCAGGGGAGGGCGTTTGGGGTTGCTTTCGCCATGCATAGCTGTCTGCGTCTGCTGGACGGTATGCATAGGTCACCGCTTTGCTGTGCTGTTGCATTCCTGTTCTCTCCCCTGAAAGTACTGCCCAATGCAGACGGCCAGTCACTTCAGATGAGACTACCTGTTAAAGGGCTCACGTGTGTTGTCCCCACAAGGGTCTCCAGGTGGCAAGTGATGCGGGGGTGCCCGCGGAGCCGTCAGAGTTGAGGAGAGGACGTGGGCATGCTGTCAAGGAGCTGAGCAGGATAGAGCAGAAGATACAGAGCACACTGGACGGCTGGCTGGGATACCTCTGCATGGCCACCGGTATGTGTGCAATGGGGGGAACAGAGCTTAGTGTTGTGTCAATGTTTGTGCAATTCTGTGTATTTGGGTCAAGTTGAGACACACACCAGAGTGTGTAATACACAGTATACAAGAAGTTGTCTGTATGTGTGTGTCAATACTTGTACACACATGCCAGCGTTAGCGCAGTTGTCTGCAGTACTTGGGCAGAATCGCCACGGGAAACGTCCGAAAGAGTATCACCTCATCTAACACAAACGCACTGCTATTGAATGGCTCCACCACGAGGGATATCTTGTTCACGGTCACTCGTGAGGGCCGGTGCGAGGGCACTGACCTCTTCCTCTCCTTCAGGTATCCAGTGTCCTGTCACAGATAGAAGCCATGGCACACCAACAACCAGCCTCAAGCCAGGGACACCGTCAGCTGGCCTGCCCTCCATGAACCCGCCCGGCCAGGTGGATGTCCGGCCGAGTGAGGGTGGGGCTAGTGTATGCAAGCCACCCACACACCCGTGTGCACCGGTAGACCTCCCCTTGTGCTCGGCTCTCAAGATGCCCAGGTGCACACTCGACACACAAGTTTTAGCTTTCAGCATTTGTACGTGTGGTGAGAGGAGCAGATGTCAGCATAGGAGATCAAGTGTATGTCCTGTTGGAGGGCTGGCGGGCAGGATAGAATTGTGGCATGGGTGTTAAACTCCCAGTCACATGGTCATGGGTCTGAGCCACAGTGATGGCTTACTTGTATGCATCCTTGAGCAAGGAAACATAATTGTTGCCCCATACATGTCCTACACTTGTAGTTGTACTCACTGTATGTCACTTTGGATAAAGGCATCTGATAAATAACATAACTAGCTATTGGCAATGATCAAAAGGTACACATTGTGTTTACATGACATCACCCATATTCCAAACACTGTTCCTCATGTTGTACTCTAACAGCAATAAGCGTTTGTCCCCCACACACACACACACAGTTCCGTGACTATCAGGAGTTCAGAGCACCCTGCGCCCACAGCCCTGGACGGTCCAGAGCAGCCCTCCAGCCCGTGCCCCGCCGTGCTCCGGGCTGTCCTGGTGGGGGATCGGGGCCGGCGGGTGTGCCACTGCAGCTCCAGGCTGATGCCGGTGGTGACCGACCTGGAGTACGACGCCTTCGTAATGCGTCCCCCCCCCCACAGCGAACAGATCCTGCTGGTGTGCGTGACTCCCCCTAGTCAGGGCCACCACACGCCCTCCTCATACATACTCCAGGACGTCCTAGAGAAGCTTTATGAGAGCATGAACAAACACAGAACCAGTCCCTGCTTTCAGGTATGCAGTAGGTGCTGTCTACAGTATATACTGCCTTTCTCATTAATTTGCACAGTAGTTAACAAAGCGTAAAGGAATCACCCTCAGTGAAAACTATACTCGGTACAAATTACAATAGGAAGACAACAGTAATGGCCCAGTTTTCATGCTCGACTCGTTCCATGCAGTGTAAAATGGACTCCTTCCGTTTGGTGAGGTACGAGATGCCCACAGGGAAGGCCAACTCGGGTCAAAACACCCTGCTGAAGCACAGACACAACGCCGCTCTTGGAATGGCCCTGGTCAGTATTTTTACCTTTTTCTGTTTTGCCACCGGGTGGCAGTGTAGCCTGTCTAAACTGAGGACAGCTACTCCAACATTGCAGTGCTTACTGTAATGTTATAGGCCATAACCTTTTCCAAGAACCTGGACCAAATCAATAATTAGGTCTTATGAGGGATAGTTAGGCTCACGGGTATGTCTTCTAAGCAACCTGCAGGAGCCCATATGAGGAACAGGATGCAGGTTTCCTGTCTTGACCAATCTGAAGCCACACGAGTCATCAGTGCTACAACCCAGGGTATTCTAATATTCTGTGTCAGCACAAAAGGTCAACGTGATACTATTCACGGAATACTTGAAGACGCTATTTAAATTCCATAACCAAAAAACAACAAATACAATGAATACAATGATACTTTCAATCGATTAACATAACTGTTAGGTGATCTTTATTATTGATGTCATCCTATGCTTATTAGCAAGAAATACACTTGCATACACAGTGTATATTCTCCCTTTTACTGTTCAGATGTACATCAGAGGAAGGTTGTTGTTCGCAGACTATATCTGCAGTGGCCACAGTTGCTCAGTCAAGGATCTGCACAAGCAAATCTCCAGAACCAGAGCAGACTACAGGCAGGGCTTGAGCCTCCCACCAGACTACAAATTCAGGTAGCACACATCCTACCGGCCATGCTGATTTGGATTGAGTTAAATAACCTACAGTACAAAATGAAAACATTTGGACATATGGAAATGATTTCTGTGCCTTGCAGTGCTAAGACGCAGCATCCTGCACCCAGAGCTTCTCTGAACCCCCCACACCCCCAGAAACCAGTAACAAGCACTGGTCCAGTAGAATCATCCTCTTCACAAGAGAAGGAACAAGTGAAGGTGAAGATGTGGTGAGAGTTAGCTGAAAACTACATCAACAATACATAATAGTAAATGTTTAGTTTTGCACTTGGAGAATAATGTGAACTTGACTATAATGTTATAATATTTTCTCATCAACCCTTCCCTTTGACTTTTTTCTGTGTTGATAATGTCTGACCTGATTAAATATGTGTGCAATGTGCTTTTATACTGACCAGGAAGGCCACCCAAGATCCTGGGGCATCACTGTGAAGTGCTTTCCGGAAGGTTGAAAAGATGCTATACTGTGTGCTAAAGATATAGCCACACACATACAGTAGGCAGTGTACAGCAGGCTATGTTCAACCCTTAATGGTAGTGCCTTAGTAGCATGTAAATATGTGAAGACCCTAAGAACACCTCATTTGGTTACTTGCCAGCACTGGCACCAATGATGAATGAATTGAGATGCAAAATTAATCAGTGTTATCGTATATAATAAATGGTCACTGATTACTGTCACTATATTTGTGAAATTTGTGAATGATTAATTTATCCATTATATGACTTAAAATATAATTAATATTGTATTCAATTTTTGTGTGTCGGCTACATTATACAAAGTTCCTTTATGCTAGACCTATATCTATGATGATAATAAATCCTGTAACTGATGACGCATTACCCAATGACTGAATTTACAGAATGTCACATGCAAAGATTACTTCATTGAAAGTGTAAGAGCTGGTATTTTTGTTTTAGCTCACACATTTAGTGCCCCCTACGTATTCAGTGTTTTATTGATGACATTTTAAATTTGGTTAAGCGACGTGCTTTAATGGCTTAATTCCTCATTTTCTATACAATGATTAATTTGGTCAAATATAGGAAGTAGTCAGCAGTTGTCAGTTTTACAAGTAGCCTATTACCTGCATGTAGGCTAGGCCTAGGGTAAAATAAATAAATAAAAACAAGTTTTGTAGTCTGACAAGCAAGACGTTTGTTTCTAGTGCCAAATGCCCCTAGTGGAGTAGTTGCTAATTCATGCAATATGCCACAAAGTGCGGATTAGCACCATATGGATAGTTACTGTACGGAGACATGCCACGTTCACATTCACAATGTGGTGGGGAGTAAACCGTAGTCGATTTTTGTCGAACTTATGTGTGGTAAAGATTTAACTAAAAGTTTACGCCTGGAACGTTAGTAATGACTTCCAACTCAGGTAAGTGGCACATTTCTATTCAAAATAAGAAGCGAATACGATCTGGTGAGGCTACTACTAGACATATTCAGTTGTAGGCTAAACGTCAATTTTCATATTTCATATTGGCTACAATATAGGATTTACACATTGTATTTGATTGTGTCGTTATTGTTTCGCTTTATCTTGTATCGTAGTCTACTGTATTTCTGTCAGAACTATGTTCCTGTGGTCGAAAAGCCTACTGTCAAAGTTTTTCATTTAACATGCAGAAAAGTTCTGTTTTGTCAGTCCTGAGCAGGAAAAATAAAACAAACTGTTTTTGTCAAAAGAATAATTAATAATTTTACATCATACAATATTTAAAAACAAGCACTCTCTAGTCTTATCAGCACTACTTTATTAATAGTGAAAGGGATGCTGAGAAAATACAAAAAGGATCGTTCTCAGGTCAATTACTACCGATGTTTTTCATATACTATGTATATATTTATCAACAGTTTAAATATTTGTTTTGTTTTCTCATACTATATTGGTAAAAATGACTTCTTCTCCTCTGTCTCCTTCCTTCCCTCTGCCTTAAGGTATGCATAAACCACCACTAGCCCCTAAACCTAAGCTAGTCCATCCTCAGAGACCTGAATTCTATACCTTTCAGGGAAAAGATGCTTCCCCTCTCTTGCCCACTGGCACATATATGAGGGTTAAACCGGCTCTTGCCTCCAAACCTACCCTTCCGAAAGTCACTGCTGGTGTGGTATCTAACCCATCTTCTAAAGCTGACGTACCAAAGAATATAGGTCTATTGAACTCCAAGAATGGAATACAGCATGAAAACAAACAACCTGACTGGGATTACATTATTCCATTTTGCTCGTGTAGCTCGGAAAATTGTAAATGCGTTGGGAACACTGTCAACGAAGCTGTAGAACTAGACAGAGGCTTGAAAACGTTCAATAAAGGCAAAATAGAGGAAACCACAATCCCTGTCTCCAGGTCTCAAAGATTAAATGCCACAGACGAGAAAACGGACAACAATATGTGCCAAATAGTCGACAATAGCAACAATCTACACAGTGTTTCTTTGCAGCCTGCATCTACTTGTAGTCCCCTCCATAAACAGAACCATCTCCTCAAGAAACACTCCCAAGCTAAAAGAGCAGACTCCCTAGACAGAAATGTCAACACAACCAAAGACCTCTCCAACCACGTGGCTGCTGGGAGACCCTGTGCGCCCCACAGAACATGGAGCGACGAGGTGAATGGCAACTTTTTGGGTGCCGTCGATCGGGGACCAGAGAAAGGTCCCGTTGGCTCCAACCACAGGCCTCCAGGGCCACAAACACAAGCCGGACCCCTCCCAGCAGCCAAACCCAGGAAGGCTGCTCTGACCCACCAGGAAGACTGCAGGGCGGAGAAGGCGGGGAGGGAAGAGAAGAACACCAGAGAGGTATATCTGTCAGCAGCAGGGAGGGAGAGCAGCCTGCCTCTGTCTGTCAGCAGGTATGGGCCTCTGCAGGACACCTCTGTCAGTGGGACCTTGCTGTCTGCCATGAGAGCCTTTCCTCCACCGGCCCCCATGCCCAGGAAGAAGCCCTTCCTGGGCACACCTGAGAAAACACCTGCCTCCGCTCCACGCTCGCCCCTGCAGGATGTGGACACAGAGGACCTAGGGTGGGTCGACAGCGGCGCCCGAGAGACGGAGTGTTCTGTGGACACGGAGGAGGCAGGAGGCAACGCCCAGAACGTTTACGACGACGTTGAGTGCTTCCCTCCAATCACAGGCCAGTTCAGCCAGCCCCACAGACGCCATTACCCCACGGCGTTGAAGAAGGACTCATCTTCAAAGGTGGATGGAGGGAGGAGGTTGGCAGAGGATAAGAAGAGGGCGATGAGCGAACGGCCGTTGAGCCCAGACACAATGGCCGCCAGGAGTTTGGCCTCAACCCTGGAGTACCCCGGCGCCCCCAGGCCTGATCGTTCTAGCTTGAGTAAGCAGAAGGCCAAGTCCTTCTCGGCGGCTGACTTCACTCACTCTGAAGGGCAGAATAAATCATTCCAGAAGCTCCTCAACATAACGCTGTCTGTGAAGATGTTTCCCAGTTGGCCCGTGAAGGAAGAAGAGACAACGAACGGCACTGCCGGTGAAACGGAGCTGTGCGTGGACGAGCAAGTCAAGAAGCTTGGTGCCAGGAAGCTCTCCTTTCCACAGATCGGGTTGGAACAAAGCGTAGATGGAGATGAACAATATCAAAATCCAAGTCCAGATAGTGATTATGAGGAAATCGCTGTCTATGAGGAGATAACAGACTACATGAATCTACCTGTAGGGCTGAAAATGGATCAACAACCAGCAGTATTGTATGACAAGGAGAACATTTATGAAGAGCAGGATCCATATCTGCCCCAGGAACAAACGTCTGGGTCAGATAGTCACCAGCAGGAGCACGCTGTCAGTGGGAGGTATAGCAGCCACACTACGATTGTTCATTTCTTGCCTCAGCTATGACAGGGTTGAACACTTAGTTTATTATCATTAAAGGCAGTAGGACAAAACATATAATGCACACAAATAATCCTAAAACTGTTATACCTGCCACAAAGGAAATTAATTTAAAATGTGAGGTGGGTGTGTAAGACTGGTATTGTGGCAGGTACCTATTCCCAACCTAATAGTCAGGAATGCAGCTTGAAGCGTGAAGTGAAGTGTGTGCTGTGATGTGTATGTAATGCCTCCACTCCACACAATAGCATGTGTGTATATTGCAATATTGTAAGGTGTGCAGTATCTATTGAAAAGCTTGCAGTTGTAGACATGCATGAACACATGGTAGTAAAATTCAAATGATCGGAGGCATGCGCTTATTTCTACTAGGTTTTGCATCATTTGGCTGACCCAATAAAACAAGCTTATTGATATGGTTTAGGTTAAAAATAGTTAACTTGCTTTATGTTCAGCAGTTTGTGCTTAAATAACTTTTGAAATATCAGCAATCACCCCTTGCATTACTGTTAGACGTGATCCTATTATGCAAGGTATCAGCATTTTTGTTATTTTCGAATGACCAGTCCAGACATCAGTGGGAAAAAATGCTAAGCTGAGGCTTACAGCTGGTGAAACAGTGCTGTGCCTGGGACAGCTTAATTCGTCAGCGCTCTGAGCTTCAAACTGTGCAACAATCACAAGTTTAACATGGGCTGAGCTGCTCAGCAACACAATGAGCATAGTTAACCATACTTGCTTTTGTACACAGGCAATGGCATTAGTGTAAGTCCTGGAATTTGCCAGTTCTTAAAATACTTTTGCAGTCTGTTTTATGGAGGTAATGTACTTGAATGAATGCGTGTGTCTGAGTTTTCCTACTATCAGTTCAGAACTGCAGGGATAAATTAAGAGATTTCTGATGATAATATTTTTGGGTGGAGGTTTACTGCCAAAGTCAGCATTTGGACTATGGTTTGTGTAATAGTGGGGATCATCATAAATTAGAATATGTTTTCTTACTCTATCAAGCACTATTTTGTATTTAGTTATTTTTCACTGTATCTGAGCAGACTGTTACTATTCTTCTGAAAATGTATTCTATTGACCTCCCCAAACCCACAAAAGCCCCAAAAGCATTCACCAATCAGTACTTTTGCCCTTTTTCCACAAATGATCAGTTCTACTTTATGCGTGTTGCCTGCACAAGTGTAGTCAAATGTTAAGCAAAG
Organism: Typhlichthys subterraneus; assembly: GCA_027564835.1. Taxonomy (NCBI): domain Eukaryota; kingdom Metazoa; phylum Chordata; class Actinopteri; order Percopsiformes; family Amblyopsidae; genus Typhlichthys; species Typhlichthys subterraneus. The sequence goes on from JAODUH010067048.1 coordinate 14,466, forward strand.
AGGGGTTTTAACCTCTGTGTGGCCGCTTCCTTGATCAGCATTAAGCATATGCAGGATGTGCTTGGTCAACTGTTCTCTCCGTGACCTCATTCTCCTGTCTAACTGAACCCGATAGAGCTTCTGCTGAGGAAGCGGTTCGTCACGATGACACCTACACGAGTTCGGATGAGGATGACAACAGAAGCTCTGCCTCCAGCAAAGGAGACCCTGAGCTGGGAGAGGACCTGGAGGCAGGACAGGTAGCGCTCCTTAGATTGGTCACCACTGTTACCTTCTGTGTTTTTTGGTCACACTAATCCAGTCCATTTTGCTAAATGTATTTTGGTCTAATCATGAATATGACTAATTGGACTCTTTTATTTTCATAATAAAGATACACTCCTTGATTGTGTTATAGTTCCCCCAAAACCACAAATTCCTTCCCCAGCCCACTTCCAGTAGTTGTAGGAGGTGGGTAGAGAACATGTGAGTCTATGCGTGGTGTAGGAGTTGAGGAGTAGAGTGAGAGCCACTGTATTTTGGTGTGGGAGAGCCATATTGCTGTTTGAGTTTCAAACCTAAAGAACGTAGGGCAATTCCAGACAAAGTAAGGAGTGTACCTTTTTCAAATGCCACTGTATTGTAGTACAGTAATAAACTCAAAATACATGGGTTTTGACTATTCTTGAGGAACTGAATTCAGACTGACAATCTTGACATTGTTTCTGGCTAGGCTGATAGCAGTCCAAAGAAAAGCAAGATCCACCACATTGCCACAGAGATAATGAGTTCTGAGAGTGTGTAAGTCAATTGTTTCTCTTGATAATATCTTGCCTCACTGATTCACCTCAGCTTCCTTGACGTTTCTCCACATTTCTTGCTTTATTGATAGGTTTGTTGATGTCCTGAAGCTGCTCAATGTTGTAAGTATCTTTAAATGCCACAAATTCTTTCTACACTTCATTCCCACAAATAAATATATATATTTTTAATAGTAGCGTGGTGCTGTTTTTATAGTGGGTTTATATATGTTTTACCATCAAGTCAGGAATCTTCACAACCGTTTGATTAGGCTAGCAAGTGGGGTACCGTCCATAGAGTCGATAGAGTGTACTGTACATCCTACATTCCTTATGGGTTTTCCCCAAACATTGAGCTGTCATCATGTGTCAAGACAGAAATAAACACCTGCTATTCTTGACTATCACACAAACCCTATCCACAGTGTTGTCTTATAGCTGATCTAACCATACATGCCCAATATGTTTCTTCATCACACCACCATTGTTGTATTCAAATTTTAGTATATTTTGTTTATGGGATTTGCACAAAACCTATTTTCCCAAATAAACCATTATAGCAAACAACACATAGTGGCAGCGGTGGCCATTAATATAATTATATAATCAGTTGGCACAGCCAACTGATTAAATAACTTATATTTTGATGATTGAATTACTTGAAAACCATTTAAGTCCACAGTCCACTGATAAGTACTGCAGGCTCCCGGTACACAGTTTCTCCTCTTGTTTAAGTGGTTTATGGCGGGTCAATTCACAACTGAACTTTTAATATTTGAATGGGCTATTTTGTTTTCCTCACCAAATGAAGGAGAAACCTAGAAGCTATAGCCTAGGTCTTACTTTTCCTATTTAAACTCCTAACTTTCGATTAAAAATGTAACATTGAAAATAGCGTGGCTAATAAATCTGAAACATCCTCTATAGGGCTGTGCGATATGACCAAAATGCCATATCCCGATATAGATACTTTTATATCTCGATAATGATACATATCGTTATAGCAGGTTAAACTTAATCGTTAATAAGACTCAAACCTGCCTCACCAATGTTTCTCTGATCACGAGCCGCTACTCTCTGCTCCACTGCGGGGCGGGCAGGTCTCCCCCTGCCGAAATATTTGGGTAGGTAACCTAGATGATCACATGATTCTGTGCCCCCACAGCAGGCGGAACTTGTCATAAAGTTATCGATAACAAAGCTCACCTATTTAGAGGGACGATATGATTGGTCAATTTGACTGTCATTTGAGATATGTTTCTTATTACGATGCCCTCTGTAAAAGTATAGAGGGCATCACCAATCACAGAGCTGCATAAGCGTAGCAGACAAGACCCTTCACATTCCAACACAAACTGAATAGACAGGATTGAAGAGACATTTTTGTCAAAACATTGTATTTAGATGTTGATTGTCAAATTATGAATGTATTAAATTAAAATAGATTACTTAGTCTAAAATATAATATCCTAATAACTATCTTAAGCCCTCTCTGAGGGCCTAGAGGGCCTTGACGGTTCCGCATTGTCCGCAGTGTTTAATCCGCTTATCCAGAGTCGGATCGCGGGGGCAGCAGCTTCAGCAGGGGACCCCAAACCTCCCTTTCCCGAGCCACATTGGAAAGCTCTGACTGGGGGA
>JAODUH010067070.1:0-16879 GCA_027564835.1 Typhlichthys subterraneus
ATATATATATATATATATATATATATATCCCCCACCCCCTCACACACACACACACACTCTTTATCTCGCCAGAAAAAAAAAAAAATTCAAATGAATTTGCTGATTTTCTTGTTTTTACAAGGTTTTAAAAGGTGTAACCTAACACAGAGGCAGAAAGAATGTGTTTGGGGTCACCTTACTGCATATTTCATCCTCCTGAGTGTCAGTTGCTCAGAAGCAATTTGTACAGTCAAGACTCTCTAAACATTCTAATGAGCATGTAATGTTCATGTAGTTGTCTTCCCGTCCTCTCCAAAGCCTCTTATCCAGTGCTTTCCATAATGTATTTCTTGGCCAATCTACAACTTTTACCCCAGTGACCCCAAGCCAGTCTTCACCTGCTTATGCCCTTCCAACCCCCCCGCCTTCCGCCCACATGTGTGTGTGTGTGTGTGAGGGCTCTGAGTTCATGGTTGGGGCCTGTGGGGGCCTGCCTAAGACTTTGCCTCTATGATTTTCTCTCTCTCTCTCTCTCTCTCTCTCTCTCTCTCTCTCTCTCTCTCTCTCTCAATTCAAATCACTTTATTAGCATGACGTAACAGTGTACATATTCTCTCTCACTCTCTCTCACTCTCCTTCACTCTCTCTCTCTCTCTCTCTCTCTTTCACTCTCTCTCCACCTCTACCTCTCTCTCCCATCAGCGGGGCTGGGCGGAACGCCACATACCTAGCATGAGCTCATTCACACACACACACACACACACACACACACACACACACACACACACACACACAGTATTTTCCCCCTCACAAGATGACTTCTACTACTTGTCGTTCCAAGCCGTTCACGTTCAACTCAAACCCTGCGGTTGCCATTCAAGCAGATGGTGGTGCAATGTGATATGTGACGATGCAGGTTATTATTTATTTCCTGCAGTTGCCACTGTATCTATGTATATCTGTGGCATACGTGTTGTGACAACCCCATGGGGTGGGGGAGGAATACTCCAGGCCGAGAGGATAACTCGTTTATTGAATGATTATGGAAGATCTGGAGCGTGAATACTGTAGTCGTGTGTCTGTGAACCTTGGTCCGAGGTCACTGGGAACACACAGGTGTTATGTTTGTAACCTATATTACAACCATATAAACTGTAGTTTATATGTTTTATGTACTGTACTATTTATATGTAGTGTAGGTGTCTTTGGAGACATTCATTCATAATAATGAGCCACTGGGTGATATTGACTGGTAGAAGTATAAGGTTAAAGATGTTTCTGGTGATAGCTTGCGGCTCCACCAGGAATCGCTGCATTCCCCAGCAGCAGGCAGTGTGGTGTGCACATTCCCCTCAGCTGAGCTGAAGAATCCACACGGAAAAGTAACGGATCTTTTCCTCTCGTCTCTCCAGTCCTCCTCTACCTTTGCTCTGTTTCTTCAAGTCTCCCCCTCTTCTCCCCCTCTCCCTTCCCTAACTTGCTCAACAGGTTGTCTTTTGCAAGCCTGTTCCATCCGTTCAGTCGAGAGGCTGGAAAATGTCATCTTGTGTCTGAAAATCGGTGATTTCAAATGAAGCGTTTATAATACGAAGTAAAGACACTACAAATTAATTTTAACATCTGAAATTAAATCGCTCCCTTTTCCCAGTTTATAAGTTCACATGCTAACGCTTATTATATTAACTCTCACATTCAAGAACCTGGCCAAAGCCTCATACTAGATACTAGATTTGACGGATGTATCTTTTATAAGCACTTTGAGATTTGTTTAAAATGTAAAATTAAAATAAAATGTATTATTATTATTATTATTATTATTACTTGTACTGTTATAGCTTTAGTTCCTCCCAACCAAAGGAATATTTCATCCTAATTGTCAGCATGTGGATCGACAGACTCTAAACGTTATTATCATATTAAGCAGAGACTTGAGGTTTTGTAGGGGTTAAAAAAGAAAAAGAAATGCTCCACAGATGCTCTTTCATATGATTATATCCCCAGTATGTTTTCTTCTTTGCCTCCTTTCAACTAGCTGACGTTAGCATCCGCTAGCTGGCGTTAGCATCCGCTAGCTAGCATTAGCATCTCTGGCAGCCCTTAAATAGCCCCTGCTGTTTATTGTGGGTTCAGCTTGCTCTCGCTCCATCTCTCTTTTTTTTCACTTTTCTTTCTCAGCCCCCCACCTCCGCCCCCACCCTTCCCTTTCCATCCACGGCCAAACATGGAACAAGTGGAAAGGCGACACAACGTATCGGATGTGCTTTGTTCAGTCAGCAACAGCAGTGTTAGTGGACACAAAGTGGGCCGGACTGTTTGTTTTGCTAACAGGAGAAATACAGGACACGCACACACACACACACACACGCACACACGCGCACACACACACACACGCACACACACACACACACACACACACACACACACACACAAACGCACATGTACCGTACAGGACAGCCCAGGAGTGAGTGTGTGTGGGGAGTGGTTATGCAATGTTCCCACGACTAATGACAAATAAATAGAGATATATATATATATACTGTGTATATATGATATACTGTGTATAATGTGTGTGTGTGTGTGTGTGTGTGTGTGTGTGTGTGTGTGTGTAGTGAGCAATCAAAATAGCAGTCACAAACACAGTAACACACACACACACAATAGAGCTGTGTGTGTGTGTGTGTGACTTCAGCTAGCATGCCCCCATGCTGACTATTAATCTGGTGCTATCTCATATGCTGGCTGCCGCCCTGGCACATCTATAATTAGGCCAAGAGAAATCATGTGTTCGAGAAACACCCCCTCTGTGTGTGTGTGTGTGTGTGTGTGTGTTTCCATGCTTGTGTGTGTGCGAGCATGTAACCAATGTTGTAACAAATGCTATAACAATCACATCGTTTTCAATGGAGTCACTGCTGTCTTGTGATACAGGATGTGACTTATGACTGGCGGGTCAATCCAACCATGGGGTCAAAAGGTCAAAGTAAAATATGATCTCTCCACAGCACAGCTCACCTTCTAAAGGATAGGTGCACATTTATCCAGCGTATTAAAGGTGCTGTAGGAAGGATTATTAGTGCTGTACATTCAGTATAATGACATCTGTCAGTGTGTGAGTAAAATGTACATTCATTTAAAAAGCACATTTTAAAACAGACAATCCTGACCAGTGCTGTACAAAATACAGTTACAAATGCAGTTTCTCTACAAAACAATGCAATAACAACAAATCAATTTAGTACAGTGCCCCTAAACTGAGACGAAGGCTTATGAATAAAGACATGTTTTCAGACGAGACTTAAATGTCTCGGTAGTAGGGGTTGACCTGGTAGAAAGAGGTATTCCACAGTCTCTGGGACAACAGAAAATCGCGGAATCATTATTGATGTATTATATATTTTAAGATACTGAATTGAATATTGGGGTCTTAATATACTGTATCATTATAAATTCTTAAATCCCTGATAAGATACAAATATTATATCCGTAACTGTAATTTGTTTTGGGATAAACGCATCTGGTAAACGTAATGTTTATCCTGATAAGATCATAAGGTCATTCCATGCTTAGTGGAGCTTCACCTTCAGACCAATAGTGAAAGTACTGTCCGTGACACACCCTAGTAAAATGGACAGTTCTATTGCAGAGCACCTACTGTAGCAGTATAATGTGGGCCCTGCGTCTGAAAGGTGGTCTGGTGATTCAGCACAACGATCAGCCTCTTCTCTGTCTGTCTTTTGTGTTTCTTTGTCTGCCGCTGTGCTCCAAAACCATTTCCTCCTGCACTGACCTAGTGGAAGGTGGTGGAGAAATGGCTTCTATTTTAAACCAAAGAGGTTTGGGAAGGGGGGGGAGAACACACAAAGCAGTAGAGTTGTCTTGGTCCGTGGATGGGTGGTTGTCAGGACAGGGGGGCAGAGAGTTCAGCAGGACATATTGTCCTGATCGTCAGGGAAAATGCTGCGTCAGCCCCCGGACACATAACCGTCTCTCTGGATGTATTCCCTTTCGCTATCTCGCTATCTCTGTCTGACACACTGTCTCTGTTGTGTTTGCCCAACCTGTGATGCAGCAGATTAATCGCTTCTGCCTCTCATCTGTTGATTATTTATGTATGTATGTATTTATTTATTTGATGTGATACAATTATATATAATATAATTTTATACATCCTTATTCTGTTGTAAAGTGCTTTGGCAGCATTGTTCATTGTAACATTCATGTTAATAAAGCCCACTGAATTGGAATTTAAATGTAATTGAATAGGAGGAGGGAGGGGGAGAGAGAGAGAGAGAGACTCACTGTACTAGTGGATGACCTTTGACCTGGGCTGGGTGCAAGCTGAACCTGGGCGTACAGAAGCGCGGCCGCCCACTAAGAGGGTTCGGCTCCGTGACCTTTCGCACCTCTGAGAGGCAGGACAACAAACAGGAAGGCAGCCAGCGCTGGTCACGTGACCTCTCAGCGGAGGTGGTCTCCAGCAGCTTTGCCAGACGATATCCTCTTATTGCATCCAAGTAAAGAAGAGGAGAGAAAGAAGAGACGACAGAACAAACCAGTGTTTCTTAAAATATTTAAAACTCCGACGACCCGCTCGTGGGCCGTTCACCATCTTGGTTGGGGAAGTTGTGTAGTTGACATGTTTAACTTAAAAGTTGTTCTGCATGCTATATACCGTTAGAAAGCTATAAATCTGACAATTTGATTGATATAAAATAATTCAAGATATGATCGTAACATCAGGTACACTCAACTGATATGTCAGACCACCACCTGCAATAATTGCAGAAAATTTAAAGGGTTAACGGTAAAGCTGCTTAACGTAACTTCCATTTCCTCCAGAGCTCCTGTATATCCAGTACAAAGACTAATGTACAGTATGTAATATATTCGAGACAAAGTGATATATTATAATCTTGGATATGCTGCTTCTTAGGAATATATTATTATTATTAATAATAATAATAATAATAATACATATAAATAATAATAATACATATAATAATAAATAATTATGTAATTTATAGGATCTCACACGTCATATTTTACTATATGTAATAATTCTTATCCTTAAAGGTATACTCAGTCATTCTGGAGAACGATTGTTGATGTAAAATTAAACACACCTCACCTCCCTATGGCATTAACAAGCTTGAAATATCAGCCCGAAACCGTCGGGTCGGCCTTTAATTCTTACATATTTCACCAGGCACGTCGGGTTCGGTCCGGTTCCGGATGAATTTACTTTTTAATACAAATAATTTGCAGCGTGTTTAAGATAATCGTACCGGCAACATCATTCACATGTTGCCGGTTGCAGCCTGTACCCATCCCCTCGCTGATCTGTATTGTGGTGGGGGGGCCAACTTCACGCAGGTAGTAATACATAGTCAAAGCTAGGATAGTGTTGTGTGCGGTCTGCACCACTTTGTTTGTTTTCCAATTTACATAGTAGAAACACTTGATTATTTTTTACAGCACACACACAGAACGGACTGCTGGTGGACCGTGAGTAGATATTTGCTGAATTTGACAACGTTTATTTGCTCACAGTTGCTGACTATACATTTAAAGGGTTAGTATACTATATATATATTGGCCAGAGGGGGCAGACCAGAGTTACTGTAGGTTACCAGTTACCTACTCTGGCAGAGCAAACCTTTATATGCATAAAGTCTGGGACACAGCACTGGCTAACTGCGTCAGTACTCGCCTACTTGACAAGCAAGGTGTTTTGATTGACATGCAGGACGACCAACTACGTAACTCAATGACCAAGTTGGACATTAAACTTGCTGTGAGGAAAACTAAATGGCAGGACTGTTCTGATCTGTCAAATGTGTAAAATGTGTAGGCTACGGTTACTGATTAAAATAATTGTTTAATTTTAAATTAATAAATTAAGCACTGCGCATTGTACTGGATATTACTGAGTCTGAGACATATTTGTGAGTGACATTGCAAACAGCCAATGGGTATCGACTTCCCGAAAGTCCTGTGTCGAGTTTATGTATCAGACGTTCAGCACAGGGTTGCCTATGTGATGCAGTGCTGATGAACGGAAGAGGCTGAGACTACTAGAGTTCATGGAAATTATAGGCAAATAAATTATAGCCGATATTAATGTATCATATACAATAATACTTTTTATACAGCGATACACTTAACTAACTTATTTTAACACTCTTTTGTACAGTTGAATGATTTTAACCTTCAACCTTTTCAGTTTGGGTTCACAAGCTGATGTAGTTTCCAAATATTCATATGAAATAGTCATTTGAATGACTCATATGAGCATTTGGCTAGGCAGAATTAACTTAAAAGGACATATTCAACTGACACAAATGTTACACAGACACTTCACAGAATTTTGAACCATATTTCATGAGCATTTTACAGTATGTAGTTATAAAGCACTTAATCATCATTTGGCAACCCATCAGATATTTTATGAGCTAAGTAGAACTATATTTAGCATGATATGTTAATCCTATTTATTGTAAAACAACCGTGGGGATGTTTTGGCGGAAAAGATGACAGTGCAACAGCTTCATTAGGTTTAGGAGTGTTAATCAGGAATCTTTCTATTTATTTGACAATCTGGAATAAAGTCATGTTTTTAATTATCATTCTATTTATTATTTCATCACGTCAAAGGAATGAGGGGTTACATCATCACATAAGGACAAATCACGCACACACACACACACATCTCTCTCTCTCTCTCTCTCTCTATGTGTGTGTGTGTGTGTTTCTTGAGTTACGTGTTGACCAAGAACCATTTGGGTGTTACTGTTTTGTACATATGGAATGCATTGGGCGTAATAACGGACTTTGGCATCGGGAAGATCATTGAGTGGCCTGCGTATGCATGTTCTGTACTCACACATCTGAGGTCAGATTTAGAGACACGGGCCTTGACGTCAAAGTGGTACTAGTGCTATGGCTGTGGGCACAATTATGGGATGGCCAAAGTGAACACACACAGGACGTGAAGCATCCTTTCTCTATTTGTGTCCTCATCCAAAACCAGCGCCTTGACCTGCATGTATCTATAGCTGCTGGTCCAAGGTAATAGGAATGAGCCCACAGCCCACTGACTAGGCCAACAATAGAGCTCCGTATGACCTGTGGGTCATGTATAGTGTCTGAACTAATGCACTACCTCTAGAGGTGGCGTTGAATGAGCCTGATTATCTATATAACCTCCTTATAGGTATAGGGGCAGGGTATTCTGTCTTCCAGCTGAAGGTTCCTGGGTTTTAAACTCAACTTTGACCTACATGAAACCTCACCCGTCTCTTAAAGGCTTGTTTAATTTGCACCATAATTACAGTAACCCACCTGCTGCTAAGTTATTGTACTTAGTACTGTACTGTAAACCTACCTGCCGCTAAATACTTTTAGTCTACTTACTGTAACCCCACCTGCTGCTAAATATACTTACTGTAGTATTCTACTGTAGTCTACTTACTGTAACCCCACCTGCTGCTAAATATACTTACTGTAGTATTCTACTGTAGTCTACTTACTGTAACCCCACCTGCTGCTAAATATACTTACTGTAGTATTCTACCGTAGTCTACTCACCTTAACTTTACCTGTTCTTAAAAATATATGTTTCAAGAGTGTCCCCAAACAAACACAAATTAATTAAATAAAATAAACATGAGATGATATTAAGATTATATAATATTGTAATATTGTAATATTTATTGTAACCATAATTCATAGCACTTTTTACAAAATACTAGCTATAAATTAACTATGGTAAACGTTCCTAAATGTTCCTAAAAAAAGCTGTAAGTCATTTTGGATAAAGTGACTTATGCGTCACCTCATTTTTAAATATGAAAACCGTACAGGAGATGTTTATGTTTATATCTTATGTTTACGTTTAAGTCCTACATGCATGAATATTTAACAAGTGAAACAAGGAAATATATTATTCCGTGTTCCACAAATTATATCAATCAACATCCTTTCTCCCTACCCCTCCTGAAATCCCCCCACCCACACACAGACACACAACCGCAACCGTTTGCCGTCATATATCCTGTTTGTTTTGTGGCTAAGGTCAGAGGAGGTCACCTGTATCTGTATTAACCATCCCCATTGCCCCCCCCCCCCCCTTCACACACACATCACACGCAAAGTCCTGTTTGTGTTGTGGCTACTGTATAGGTCGTAGGTCACCCTTATCATCAGTATAGTAGCGACTGTATAGATCAGGGGTCTGCAAACTTTATTATCAACAGAGCTATTTATCTGTCTGGAGCCACAGAAAATATTATACCTATCCTATTCTATCAACATTACTAATAGACCTGAATGAGAATTAATTAACGTTTTCATTAATTAACCATTTCTGAGTTGTAAACAGAATATACTAAATACTAGCCTAATAACCAGCTACTGTGCACTTATGATGTTGCATGGACTAGATCAATTTGGATATTGGTGAAATCAGAAAACTCAGGCAAAATATAACCTATATTAAGGTCTATGATGTCTGCGACTGTAGAGGGGTTCAAGATCCGCAGGTTGCAGACCCAGGTCGTAGGTTGTTTTGCATTTGTAATTCTGTTTATTTATCAGGGACAATACAATAAACATTATAACAGGTTTACGTCAAACGTTTACCTGGGTTACATTTACAATGTGTACTTTCTGTCTGGGGGTCACCTTCATGTCACTGTACGGGCATAAACACAATCATCAATCATCAATCACCAGTTATCATCAATAATGATGACATACTAAGTCACCCATATCATCACTATATTAACCCCCCCCCCACCCCCCAGGTGTGATCAGCCAATGGCAGAGCGAGCCCAAGGAGCGCGTCATCTCGCTGGTGCTGAGCCACCTGCCGCTGCTGAAGCCTGGCAACGGCGAGGCCAAGGGCGAGTACATGCGTCTGCTGCCGCGCATCCTGGCGCACACCATCGAGCGTGGCCGCCACCTGGAGGAGTCCCGGCAGCTGCTGTCCTACGCGCTCATCCACCCGGCCACCTCGCTGGACGACCGCGCCGCCCTGGCGCTCTGGCTGAACCACCTGGAGGAGCGGGCTGCGGCGCGCGCCGCCGCCGGGGGCGGAGACTCGCTGGAGAGGCTACCTCCGCCGCCGCCTCCTCCTCCTCCTCTGCCTCCGTCGTCGTCCTCCTCCTCCTCCTCCCACCTCCACCACCACCACCACCAGACCACGCCCCCCTCCGCCCTCGCCTCCTCGGGCTCCTCCCCCTCTTCTTCGTCCTCCTCCTGCTCCTCGGTGGCGGTGGCGACGGCGGCCGGCCTGTGCCCGTTGCCGCTGCACCAGCGGTACGGCTCGGACGACCGGCTCAACGGCTGGCAGGGCGGTCAGGCCGGGCCCCGGGACGCCTGGCACCCCCACCCCCACCAGCAGCAGCAGGGGTGTGAGAACGGACACTTGCTGCTCTACCCCTCCTCCTCCATGCCCGCCACCATCAACACCGTGGGCACCGGCGGCAACACCAGTGAGTGTACACACGACTCCCGTCGGCCATTTTGTTTGCTTTACTTTATTTTAAGTATTACAGCTGTACAGTAAAATGTATGAATTAATGAATTAATGGAAATATACAAGTAGTGACCCATCTGTTCTTTTGTGGCCGATACCAATTACCGATTTTTTGTCCGCATAATTGGCCAATACCGATTATATACTTTTTATGTATCTTATTCTTTAATTTAAGATACATTTTAATCCACGTAAACGCATGAAATTAAGAAAAGGCAAAATTAATGGTGAATTGACAGCCATTTAATTGACAACAATTGACAACAAAGATCGGTTTCCCGTATTTGCTATAAGAATGGAATATCCGACTACCACAGATCTTGTATTTTCAGTGGAAATCATCTGATCTCCTGCTGATTTATCGGTGCATCCCTATATACGTGTAAGTGTGTGGTAGGACTCTAATAATGGCTTATATTATATTACACACCCATAAATTAAAATGAAACCTGTAAAATATCCATGGATTCAAGAATTTCACATAATAAATAAGAAGTCAAATTAAAACAAGTTTAAAAAAAAAACAACAAGACAAAAAACAGAGATATCAATATTGTTCATAATCACAATTTTGTTTTTGTAATTTTCTGCCTCTGTGCTGACTCACAGGAGCTTTGTTTTTATATGTCATTGGTCACCTCAGCAAACTCACCAAGCATTTAGAGCAAGTGTGCCCAATCCTGGTCCTGGAGGACCGCTGCCCTGCATGTTGTAGATGTCTCCCTGCTCCAACACACCTGATTCACATGAATGACGTCCCTGCAGAAGCCTGATAACGACTAATGCATTTGAATCAGGTGTGTTGGAGCAGGGAGACATCTAAAACATGCAGGGCAATTATCAGGACGAGGATTGGGCCCCCCTGATTTAGCGGTACGGTAGGCCCATTGATTCAATCTAATTTCTTGCTCATTCTCACTCATTTCAAACAAAACGGTCTACTGCGCCTTTAAGAAGCAGATCATTGATAAAAAAATGTATCCATTAAAATTTGTCATTAAACTAAATGCAGTCGGAACATCGGCTTAGATGTGAAGGGTTTAACTGACGCCGTTTATAGAAAATGTTGGCATAGAGGCAAAGCACATTATGGAGTACTGTACTATAGAGTACCATTAAATGTGAGTCATCGTGTGTGTGTGTGTGTGTGTCTGTGTGTGCTTGCATTTATATGTGTGTGTGCGAGCGTGTGTGTGTTAATTCAGGCAAGGCTGCTGAAATTGAACATAACTATGGTCAGAGCAGGATATTTCCAGACAAGAATGCAAGGGCTGTGTTTTTTTTTTGTTTTTTTTTTGGGAGATGAAGGAAACAGCTGAGGCTTTATAAATAAAGACTCATTTAAAGCCGCGCTCTCTAAGCAGGATCCTCTTTATTTTGGACCGAGCAGCCCGCACAAAAGACTTTAGTATTTCACAACAGGTCAACACCAGTATCCCAGTTGGTTTGACATGACGACGGCCTGTTTATGCATCACAGACCTCTAAATGGTAGCCAGTGTGTAGCTTACACAGTTCAATCAGCACACACCAAGAGCAATAGCAGGAAATAACTTCCATGACTGTTGACATGTTCATGACGTGAACATGTCATACATCGTCCTACATCTACGTACTTACAGTACTTACTAGGGGTATAAGAAAATATCGATACACCTTAGTATCCCGATATTACGGTGCGCGATACTGTATTGATTCTCTAAATCACGGTATTTTTGTTTTTATACTCTATTTGTAAAAGGAACTATGAACAAAATAACCTCAAAAGAGAGGAAAGATGTTTGTTACCAGATTTAGCTTAAAGCTAATTTCCATCTGCAGTCCTTAAGCAAGTTTACATTAGAGTTTGTGTTATTTTTTGCAGTGGCGCCACACATTAGCATTGCTATGACAGTTTTCCACAAATTAGAAATCGCAATATATCGCCTTGCTTACAGCATCGCAATATATCGACCCGTGGCCCCTGTATCGTGATATGTATCGTATCGCCAGATTTTTGCCAATACACAGCCTTAGTACTTACTACTAGAGATGCACCTATATGCATATGGTACTCATAGGCTACAACAATACTACAACAACTACTACTACAACTACTGCTACCTACATCTCTGCCACTCTTGTTCACACCACGCTGTCCATAGCAAATGAGTGCAGGAGTATAATTGTCCAGCCACATCAACCTGTCGGCTACTGAGAGAACATCCTACCTCCTCCTGCTCCTCCTCCTCTTCCACCACCACCACCACCTCTCCTCCTCCACACCCTGGCCTAGGCCACAGCAGCACATACCTCGCTTCCCTTCCCTTGTAAGGCATCCTTTGTGGGAGACTGTATTTAGGGAAAATGGCTAATATTCAGGGACTGGAGCTTGTAATGTTAGCCGGGCACCTATTTTAAACGAGACCTATGAAGTCCTATACATAGCGGCAACAGTCAGCGGACCGCATATAGGGAAGCTGTCGGGAGCTTTCACTGTCAAGGGGACAGTGAAAGCTCCCCCTTTTCTGCTCTCCGTCTTTTTATCCTGTTGACCTGCTGCTCACAACATGGAATATTCCATGATGCCAGAGGGGCTTTTGCTGGGCTCTAAAGAAAGGCCTACCTGTTGTGTGTGTGTGTGTGTGTGTGTGTGTTTAATTTATTTTCTCTAAGCTCCCCATGTCTCATTTCTGTGTTTTCCACCTTCAAATTCCAATAATAGAAGCTTGTTTTGATGTCAGTGGTTCTCCATCATAAACACAGCCCCAGCAGAAGAGATAGCCATTATTATTATAAAACTGGAGGGAAATTGTCAACGTCATTGATGGTAATGAACTTGTGTGTGCAATAACAGGATTGGGAGGAATATTGACGTGCAATATCATAAACATTGCTCAGAAGGTTTAGGTTGAGCGACTTCGTACAGGAGCTACTGTACTGTATATACACTGTATAAACCGTTTAGTTTAACTTGACTTCATTTGGACCTGCTGATCTGTCAGTTATGTTGGCACTCATCTCCTGAACGGATCTGCTGATACTTTATGTTGCACATACGATTTTCACTTTCACTTTTCTGTAGATGCAAATGCGTTTACAGAACGTTCAGACCTGGCATTGTTTGTGTGTGTTTCTGCATGTGTGTGTGTGTGTGTTTCTGCGTCTGGCAGTATAGTCCAACACGCTTCCCTCGACAGCAGATGAAGCAGCTGCTTGATATCTTGTCCCCCAGTTAGAAGAGCCCTCTCTAACCGCTTGGGCCTGTCCTGTCCTGTCCTGTCCTGGTTGTCTTGCAGCCTTGCAGCCAGGCAGCGGCGGAGGCCCCCAGCACAGTCCCCTGAAGCGCTCAGTGTCCCTCACGCCCCCCATGGGGGCCCCCGGAGCCCAGGCCTTAGGCCACCACGTCTGGCTGTCCCAGGAAGAACTCCGGGCCCCCCAGCGGGGCCTTAACCTGCTGGACCACGCCCCGCTCTCCCCGCAGAGCAGCATCGCCTCCTCGGGGAGCGGGGGGAGCGAGCACCTGGAGGAGCCGGCTCTGGGAGGTGGAGGAGGTGGAGGAGGCAGAGGAGGAGGCTCCGCCCTGCATGGCAGGACTTTCCACAAGGAGGGCAGCGGGATGAGGGGTGAGTTGTAGGGATGCACCGATTGTGAAATTCCGGGTCGATACCGATGTTTGAAATATAAATCTGGCCGATACCAACTTTAAATAATAGTTTTGTCGATAGCCGATATCAATTTAAAATAACAGTTTGGCTGATAGCCAATACCAATATTGATTTGAAATAACAGTTTGGCTGATAACCCATATTGATTTGAAATAACAGTTTGTTTGAAAGCCAATACGTATGATTGAAATAATAATTTGGCAAATATCGATGTTTAAAATAACAGTTGGGCCGATAGCCAATACCAATGATAACAATACAGATGATAACAGTTGGGCATTTGACATTTCCTTTTATTGTTTTAAAAATAAAACACGGTCTCTTACATCTTGCCGGTCGACCCAGTTGCTGTTACGGGAGGTAGCATTGGATCTGCAGCTGGGTAGGTTACTGTTGTCCAGTCAGACCACCCATTGCCAACCCCACATGTAGCCATTTAGCGACAACACAGCAGATAAACATCGGTGCACGTCGTCATATTTTCCGATAGGCCTTGGCAGTCAATGAGACAAATATCGGGCCGATACCACTATATTGATGATATATCGGTGCATCTCTAGTGAGTTGGACAGGAGAAAGGAGGAGCAGGAATATAGATTGGATAGGCCTCCTGCAGTACAATAGGGCAAGGGAAGCAGCTTCTCATAATCTTCACCCAGTGAATCAGACTAGACATGGAGGCAGATTGAGGAGACTGACAGAAACTTCTTCCCCATTTTTTTTTTTACCTCGGAACTGTCGAGTCATAGGAAGAGCGTTGTCTGTATACCATCTCAAAGCCTTCTTACATCTGTACTGCCTTCCCCCCAACAACCGCAACTACTTTCAGTTGTTTTCCAAACACCACCATGTATCCCTTTACCTAACCGCACAACATTTTGTATTGACCCATGGATGAGACAAGCGTGATTGGATGAAGTGATGATGGATGCTAATGTTTGCTTCAAACCTGTACAATCTGTACCTTTAATATCTGTATTGAGAAAACAGATCTGAATAAATATCTATTCATATGCCTCAGCAGAGTACCCTAGTGGTGCGTTGAGGTACTACAGAGGGTGGAGAAATCTGGGCTACTAGCTAGCACACACTCGCTTGAGAATACCCTTTCTATTTGCAATGGATCATTTCATTCGCAGCCATTACTGTTATAATTTCTTAACACGATGATTTTCATTCAAACTAATCTAAGTCAAACAAGAACTCTTTAATGAATTTACACCGGATACGTTTCACAAGGTTGGTACATCATTTGTTAAGCCTGTGCGTTTGTTTAGACCTTATCATGTCTCTTCTTTGACCTTAACTTTATCGTGGTCAGTTTTGTTAGACTATGACTATCCTCCAGTGGCGGGCCATGCATTAAACACTTAGGCCTTCAGTGATGTCCTACTTAGTCCGACTTCAATAAATACCTCTAATAATACCATCATTTATGACACCACGTGACCACGGCTGGAGAAATAGTATACAGAAACACACTTACGCACTACTTTGCATCACCTCAATTGTGTACAAAACGGGCTATTTTCCAGCGATTTAAAAATCAATAAACCCGGACCAGCAATTAAAACATCTCTATGTGGTACTGTCAACACTAAAAAATAAAAGGGTATTTAAAATTAACTGTCAAAAAAGTTTTAATAAGTCTACATAGAATACAGGCAAGCTTTAACAAGATAACTAAATAGCAAAATCACAATTTAATATCAGAGAGACACCAACAAGATGACCGAAGGAGTGCAAAACGTTGATTTGGTTGCAAATCAACGTTTTGCACTCCTTCGGTCATTGCGGGTTAAAAAAGTGAGTAGATATATTAGATTTCTCTCTCTGCTAACCGGGTATGGCTCCGGTGCAGCTCGGTTGATCTGCGTTGAACTCTCAAGTGAGTAGGCTGCTATCCTCCTTCTCCTTATGGCGGTGATGAGTATCCAATCACAACGTGACGCCAGCTAGGTAGCCTACTGTCAACAAGTCAAGATCTGATTGGCTATCGCAACTGTCTATCAACTGTATGTGCCCGTTCACTTAAAATGCACAGATGCCAGCATTGTTGATTCTGAAGGCGTCAGGCAGATTTCATACAGCCTGGCAACACAAGCTAGCTGAATTCTGATTGGATAAAAACTCTAACCTAAAAACCACACGAACATGAAGAGATTATGTATAATGTATAATATGTATAATATTTTTATATATTTAGGGAAAGTAAATTCAAAATTAAATTAACTTTTATAAAATTATGATCTTGATTTATGATCATGATTTATGTTAGGCCAGTAGAGAAGGCCTTGCTGGCCCTGACGGCCCACCACTGCTGGTTGAGTATTATAATTAGTAATACAATGCAGCCATTTTCAACATGTCAAATATGATAGTTTTAGCCGTTTCACAAAATAAATGAACTATAATGTTATATCGTCAAAAGTTAGTTTATGAGATGTTATTTGATCATACTGCCTACCCTTATCACAAATATTGTTTTTGATACCAATGTAAAAATTGCCCTTTTCTATTTGGCTTATTATCTTTCAGTCGAACACAAAACAATAATTAAAATGGTGAAAATTATTTAAGTAATATATACAGTATTACATACACTAGTATTCCATAAAGATTATCATATTTCTGAATTTCGCTGTATTTAAAGCAGTGATCATTTATTTATACTATTTTGTTACACACAAACCTATTGTAACATATTGTACCTCTCCGGGAACCATAAGTTTATGGTGGTGGAGAGGTTTGGGTGCCCCATGAACCTGAGGGCTGTCTTGTCTGGAGCCTGGTGCTCCTGGTAGGGTCTCCCAAGGCAAAGTGGTCTCAGGGGAGGGGCCAGACTAAGAATGGTTCAGAAGACCCCCATGAAAAACTTAAAAAGAGAAGGAGTTAAATGGCCCGGAGGGGCCTGGAGCCTTCAGTCAGGCCGAGAGGGAGGGCTCACCGGCAAGTGCATGGTGGCTGTGTTTGCCACGGAGCCTAGCCGGGCACAGCCGAAAAAGCAATGTGGCGCCTCCCTCTCCATCTAATGGGCCCACCACTCATGGGAGGAACTGTGGAGGTCGGGTACGCTGTCACATGAGTGGCGGTGAAAGTAATGTGCCTCGACGGACCAGATATTATCTGGTCACCTCACTGTGGGTGGAAGGAGCCAGAACTTCTGCGGGAGGTGGAGAACTACCATTTAGATCTGGTGGGGCTTACCGCTACGCACAGCCTTTGTTCTGGAACTGTACTCCTGGATAGGGGATGGACTTTATTCTACTCTGGAGTTGCCCAGGGTGTGAGGCGCCAATTGGGTTTGGTAATACTCACAAGTCCCCGGCTGAGCGCCACTACGTTGGAGTTTACCCCGGTAGACAAGAGGGTCGCCACCCTGTGCCTATGGGCGTTGGGGGGGAAAACTGACTATTGTCAGTGCATATGCACCGAACAGCAGTTCGGAGTATTCGGCCTTCCTGGAGACCCTGAATGGAGTCCTGTATGGGGCTCCAGTACAGGATTCCATAGTTCTACAGGAAGACTTCAACGTGCCTGTCGGCAATGATGGAGATATTTGGACAAGAGTTATTGGGAGTAATGGCCTCCCTGAGCTAAACCCGACCGAGTGTTTGTTTTTAGACTTTTGTGATAGTAATGGACTGTCTATAACAAACACCATGTTCGAGCATAAGGATGCTCATAAGTGTATGTGGTACCAGAGCACCCTAGGC
>JAODUH010067081.1:0-41338 GCA_027564835.1 Typhlichthys subterraneus
CAGGTGTGTTGGAGCAGGGAGACATCTAAAACATGCAGGGCTGTGGCTCTCCAGGACCAGGGTTCCCTACCCCTGCTCTAGAACGTACCCTTATTCAGAGTTGTATGTTTTCCCAGCTATACAGTGTACAGATCCACCGGAAGTGATGAATGCAGACAGAATAGGGGGTACTGAACCACCATACATGTACAGAGAAGTGGTCATATATCGGTGTCGTTCAGGAAACCTAATTGGAAACAGGGAGTTGTGGTGTACCGAATACGGGACATGGAGCTCACCTCCGCCAATATGCAAAGGTTCCAGCTGGTTTAACTTTTCTCTTTTTAACACATTTTTATATAGAAATCAAGTCGAAGAAAAACTCAACAAGTGAATATCTCATTACAGACATTACCTGCCCTTTGCCAAATGTGCCCAACTCATCCAGGATAGGACCTACGCATTTAACTTATAAATACAGAGACAACGTGTCATTTGAGTGTAACAGGGGTTATGAAAGGATTGGTTCGAGCTCTGTAACCTGTGGCGTTGATGGAAAGTGGAGCCCGAAGGTTCCAATTTGCAGACGTAGAGTGTACCGTAAGTAACAGATGTGATTCATGTTTTAGCCATTCATTGAATTAATTTATTTGCTTAATGTTAATATCCACTTTCTTTTGTTTTTCAGCACGTCGCTATTAGTGAAGTAAAAGGGACACCGTATTCTATTACTTAAATAAAATACTGCAGTATTAAAGCAATTTTTTTCATTCTATCTATAACAAATGCTGAATTCTAAAATAAAGTATTGTGAACATGCACTCTAATGCACTTCCTGTTGAAAGTCACTTAACACTTATGCTGATGAGATGTTTTATATCAACAGTAAAAAATGAGAATTTTGAAGTACAGTATATTTATTTTGATAAGTGTTTTGGGCAGTAACAAGTACATTAACTTGATTCATTCACCTCTGTACATGGTATATATATATTTTTTTTTTACAGTTGATAATGTTACAGTATGTGTATCACTAGACATAACGGTGAGTGAGCATTTAATGACAAACAAGCTACAAGACAATAACACCAATTCCATTCATTTAAAAAGACAATACAAAATCCAGACATCTCTTTACATGAGCAATAACAATTCAAGTGCAAATATCATTATCAACTCTATGATACATCATAGCAAACTCCTGTTAAAAAGGCATCAATTCAAAACAAACATTGATCAGGTTTCAGGATCAAAGAAAATGCAGCGGGAGGGGTATAATGGGGCACAATGGAAACCTTACTCAATGACATGGAAATGCACAGATTTAAAACCTAGACTAATTCCATCAGTGCCAGACTGTATTACTGTATGACGAAAAATAAAGTTGGAATTAGTGTTACGCTAGAGGATTTTCTTTACTCTAATTTTACAATGTGTTCAAATTCCCTTTCAGCCATCCTAAGGTTTGGGTGCTTACAACTTAAGTAGTGTACAATAAACTATTAAAAGTACATTAACTTTTATTTACAAAAATACAAAACAGTATCCTCCCAGAGAAGTTTATTTGATACCGGAGAGCAAATACTACTTTTCTTAATTTGACAGGTTGAATATACAGAATAGAAATGTCCATAATTGTCATTAGCTCATTGACAACAATTGTCAGGAACAATTGGATTGCAATGCTGGTGAGATTAATAACTGTTTCAACCAATCTTCCACCTCGACCTCATCTACTACTAATCAGTCCTAAGATTTAGTGAACTAATTTTCCAGACTGGCTATACTGGTCAGGTTACTTGGCATTATATTTTCCAATATTATCCCACAGGGAAATAATAGGCTACTAACAATAATATTTAATGTTACAAAACTATATGAAAAAAAATACTCAATCATCTTGCAATTTTAGTAAATAAAAATCAATGGGTGCTGCTGACTGCCTTATGAGACTGTAAATACTTTATTACTTTACCAAAGTAAATACATATTAAGAAAATTAAGCTAAAAGTCAAAAAAGGTCAGAATTATCCTTTCTTTGTTGATATATCTTAAAACGGGGAAAAGTGATATTCAAGAACACAATTTACCCTGTTTTGATGCTTTAACATTAAAACAAATATATAACTTCTTTATTTTAGTTATATATTTATAAGATGGTGTCTTCATAATTTCTGTATGGAATGCAGTAACATGTCAATTCTCAAAATATATTTTAAGACAGAAGCATGTTACAGTATATACTGTGTTGATGTTTCATTTGTCATTTACTTTTAATGCACAGCACTCTGTATTGACGGGGTAGCCAAGAGTAGGGGGTGTTTGATGTTACCTACAAAGTTAGGGTGACTATTTTTTGCATAAAACAACTTGGCCCTTTGGGGAAGTCTGTGCAGGTGTCTTTGGGTGAGTTTGACATAAGTGAAAATGGTTTCCTTTTGGGGAAGGGAGGGTCGCTCAAAGCACAATAGGATTAAAGAATTCAACCCTCGTCTCAATTACTTTAATTATTTACAAGACTGATATCCAAAAAGTTGACAAATGTCTATGGAGACAGGTGGGGCAACTGTTCGAGTTGCATTTAATATTCCACTTCTATTTAAATGTATAAACTCAGAGTGTGGAAGAAGTTAGGACGCATCAGCAAGACTATGAGATTGAAGAATTAAAGTGACCTTTAAAAAGCAGCAGCAAATATGCCCGTCAAATACACTTATCTCTCTCTCTGAGGCATGCTCCACAAAGAGATTACTATCTCCTTTATGTGGCGGTCATAATCATGGCCACTGTGTCTTGAACTACCTTGTACATGCTTTTGTTCATTTAACTTGAAATAGAATGGAAGTTACAAGAAGTTCAGTGAACACCTGAATCTCAGGTGAAGGAAAGAAAAACAAACTGTTTTAACAGTATAACCCTTTAACGTAGCTCTACGAGCTCAAATATAGAGGTTTTGAATGACCTGGGATGGGGTTGTGATGTGAAACTGGTAGCTGCTTCTCCTTAACAGTTGGATCACATTCAGGTAAATGTACAACCTTTAGTTCAAACCACAAACAACAAAACCAATTACTGCTCTAACCTTCCTACTGTCGGAAACACAGATTTGTCTATTGGCGTTTTACTTTTATTTTTTGTTTCTTTTCCATCACACTGGACAAAAACAACCTCACAAATATTCACTACATTCCCACTCATTGCTCCATGTAAAGAATGTAAACCAAAATTACCCGAAACACATGAAGGTCAACATGTCGTGAACTATTTGATGTTAAAGCCTGTGGAAAATAAAAACAGGAAAAAAAAAGGTATAGTTTTATTTGTTTGACGTCCTGTGAGAGTAAAAGAATGTGGCCTGTTATGAGGGGAGCGTGATCTGAAGCTTCACAGGCACCCATTACTTATATGGTCGCAGAAACGCAGAGACTTTGCTGCTTATTAGGCGTATGAACGAGCGCGGAAGCATCTCGTTGGACTCTCGAGTAGTATATTTAAAGTAGTTGTTCGGGTGAGCCAGCACATCAAAGAGAGTCTTAATCAATTTTTTATCCTGTAAAAAAAAGAAAGAAAAAGAACTGTAAATTCTTTATTAATAACATCTCATGTTGAACTGAAACCAACTTTACTTTTAAGTATAAAATATATACATAAAAATGTTATTCTGACTATATTCCATTTTTTTTTATTAAGAAAGTAAAACATTGATTTGGAAATTTTTTATTTTTACGAATTATATTTTAACATGGGGTCTTTGTTCAATTGACAGTTGAAAGCTTGCAATGCTAGCTGGGAGATTAAAACATCAGATGACATTAGATAACAGGTTTATTTAAAGTATTGATTGTGAGATTAGCTGGCAAAATTATATTATAGTTGCTTCAAATAGCTACACAATATAGGCACAAATCATATATAGATTTCTCAACAAAAATGTTATTTTCAGTTTGACTTTAAAAATGCCCCTCCCACACCTGAATGCTAAAAAAATCCTTTCAGTACCCAGTGTTCTCTACAGCAGCAGACATATGTGTTTTAAAATATAATAATTATCTGGTGAATACATTGTGTGTTGCATAATGCAATTAATGTTTACAATAAGATATACCTAAATATACACAAACAACAAAAGCATAAAACTGCTAACCTTGAGGATTTCTTGATGGTTTTCTGATGCGTACAGTCTTCCATCTCTTACTATGTCCTCTACAAGCTGTTCATAGTCCTCTGAAATAAATAGATTATACAAATGAAACAAACATTTGGGCGTACTGGCCTGCAATTGTTAAGGGCCAGTCTGTACATACCATCGTAAGTGACATAGGGGATCTGAAAGCCTCGGGCACTGTTAGCCTCATTAGACTTAAAGTTAATCCAAAGGCGTCTCGAGCGAGCCGTGAAGGCGATAGGTCGCTCGTACGTCTGACATGTCTCATAGGTGGTGATTGATGTAGCTGACCCTTGAGAAGACAAAGAGTAGCATTAAGTATTCATTTAGGGTCCGGATATACTAACAGCATATAATATTGCACGTGTCATTTTAGTACATATTAAGGGTGATCAACTAAGAATTTTTGCATAAATGGCAACCGGTGCAAACACCATGGCGGTGCCAGTACAGACGTTTGCATGTTTCAATGGTTTCTCGCCTGTGAGACCCCATATGAATGTGCATAATATAATTTGTTCTTGTTAGGCTATAGGTAACTCCAGACGATTTAACTTAAATCCCCTATAACACACACCTACGCCTGCCACCCATCCACCAATACACACACACACACACCCCCATAGACCCGCACACACATTTATTCCCGATGTTATACAGTAGGCCTATTATATACTGCAAGTGCTGGGAAGCAGATATTCAAAGTTTTTCATGCAGGTGTACTAGATTATTCTGAGGAAAACAATGTATCTCAGTCCCAACAAGAGCTTACTTGGGGGTTTACATCTTCCTTTTAAACATATTAAAGGTGCTGTCACAATCACCTGAAATAGCGCTTTGGCTTGATAGATCACATTGCGTATGTAAATTCATGTATATATATGTTCCCCTCCTGTTATTTTTCACATTAACATTGAAAAGCCCCAAATTACCTATTCATTAAGGCATATGTACATTTGCACTTTTAAAAGGCGTCATCCTCCGTGCACACCGTTAGTATCTCAGCTCACGTGTTATTTGCGAGTGCTAGCAAGTTTGCACACGTAGTAAATCTATATCCTATGTTGCCCTGAAAAACTCACAGTTCTTCCTCATGACCAGTACGTCTCCACACTCGTCTTCTGACGGCAGAAAGATCTCAGGCACCACAATGAGGATCTTGCGCTTGCTAGGAGGGTTGATGTTCCAGATGCACTCCACGTTCGCAGGGTAATTACCGGGGTAGTTGGGCGACTCGATGTAACCTGTGAACTCGCCCATCTCTCCACCACATTCTCTGTCTAGACACGTGGCGGCACACACACACACACACACACACTCTTAGATACAACACAAATTCCCGTTAATGACCCCCAGTCCTAAAAAACACATAGTTTCTTCTTTACTTGCACATACTCTTGCACTGGGAGACGCTGGTGGCACCGTCAAAGTCGGTGGTGGTGTTTCCCGGACAGGAGATGCAGTAGTTCTGTCTGAACTCCGTCTGGTATGTACCCAGGGGGCAGCGGATGCACCTGTGCACAGTGGTGTTGTAATAATGGCCGGGAGAGCACTGAACTGTTGGTAGGAGAGTGAAGAAGAGTCACACGCTACTAGTTACAAAAGACCAAACACGACGAGCTGTGATTTGTATTGATCGAACGACACACTCACCCTTGACCTCACAGTCGTGAAAGGAGCTAGCACCTTCCCGTTTGGTGCTTAGCCCACCCCCACAGGGGAAGCAAAGGGTCCTTCCCAGGTCAGGCTGGTAGGCTCCTTGAGGGCACGGCTGGCAGGGCTTGAACCCATCGCTGGAGAAATATCCCGTGGGACACTGGCCTGTGTGAAGGACATAAACGTTACGTGACGTATGCTAACGCGTACTCTAGCAGCAAACTGTAAAGTGTCCCCGTGGTTTCCAAGGGGAAGTGAAAGGCAGCTACCTGCACAGGAGGAGATGTTGCGTGCCCCCGCAGGCCCGTGGCCATCGCTGCCAGGACAGAGATCGCAGGCCAGCTGCCCATCTTTCTCCTGGAACGTGCCAGGCGGGCACTGGACACAGCGCTCCTGCTCACCATGGTAATAGGAGCCAGGCAAGCATCTGACTGAGAACACACAGTAGCACAGAGCTGCATTTAAAGTGCTTCAATGGGATTTAAAGTATTTTAAAACATGCATTTAGCCGCTATTAGCCATTACTTTCCTTTTTCGAAAGGGACTACTTTTAGAAAAATTGACACAATTTATTTGGGTGCCAAATGGACTACATACAAATGACATGCAAAGTACAAAATCTGTGTGTTGCATAAAATCTACGTACATCACTTATATCTCATCCTGTTGACCAACACTAGCCTTACCACATCGACCACTGTCTTTTTCCCGGCCCGGGCCACAGTTTTCCTGGCCCGAGGTGGCCTGGGGGAGTTTCTGGGCTACCTCGTACTCCAACCCGGCCACTCGAATCAAGAAGCGCTCCTGGTTGATGGACTTTTTCAGAGACTTAATGTAAGTCTTCACCTGCTTCTCCATGCGCTGTCGCAGGCAGCTGAGATTGCAGCTCCCTGTTCATCACAGTATGTTATAGTTACATACAGCAGCACGTGTAAACAGTATGAAATATGTAATTTCATTGTATACAACACACTGCCTAGGAAGGATACAACTATTACACAAGCAACTCAGTGTGCAGTTCTCGACCTGGAGACAAGATGGGATTTCCAGACAGACCTGTGGTGTCGCCAGCTTTGACTTCAGCCTCCAGCTCCAAGGTGATGCGTGTCACCTCTTTGTTAGAGGGGTTACGCGCACGCCGCCCTTTTGCTTTCTTGGAGGAGTCACATTTGAGGTTAACAAATGTCACCAGGCAATTACTGCAGGGCTGCCCACCTCCTACAAACCAATGCATAACATTAAGGAGGCAAACGCACTGTAATAACATGCATCACTGCATAACAGTATTACCGGCATGGCAAAAACACAGTGTTCCCACCAATGAGCCATTTGACAAATGGGTTACCTGGCCCCAGTGTCCGACCCCTGTCCTCTGTCCTGCCAGTCAGTTTAGGGTGCAGGTGGCACTTGGCATCTTTGATCTTAAACGAGGCCGTCTGCTTCACTGGAGGGGCCAAAGTCTCTACAAGCAAACACAGCTCAGTGAGTAGGATACCACATGAGCACAGTCAAACTCATTCAATGAGTAAATAGTGGTCCTCTAATATTTGGACCCGTGACCACAAATAGTTTGCAAGTACCCTTGTACATGCACAAGTCATTAACATAATGCAAAGTCAATGCGGACTAGAAATAAGAATGACTAGAAATATAGTATTTAGATATTAAAATCTCACGACCCTCCTGATGACCAATGTCTCCACAGGATCCACATCAAACCACTGCATTAAATCAACATTGCTAACCATATGAACGGGCAGAATACCTATGCAACTCTGACTGCTACTGGAATTGAGTCGAGCTGGGGACTTTCCTCGGAGTATAGGAATCCCACAACTCACTGAGTAGCTGCTATCGGACTCTGAAAAACAACACACAGGCTCTTAACAATGTTTCTAACAATGCAATGTTAATTAAGTTTCTGCTAGTCAGTGCATACCTGCTAGATAGTGAGCCTTAGAGGCACATGTAAGGGAGCAGCTTTCTTTCTTTCCCGTCTTGCTACAGGTCAGAGTGGCCTTTGGAGCTACCAACCCAGCAGGACATTTCACAAGCTCTGAGGGAGAAGAAAAACACAATATTAACCCTGTATTGCTAACAAATGCTCAATATGCATGCAAGAATATTCAAGCAAACTGCAACTATCTGTCACCATGACACAAAATTGATGCCAGATACTGTACAAGCGTGTCTATGGATGTGTCTGTGTTGTCACCACTGGAGGGCAGTATTACTACATACCAATACAGTCCTTTTTGTTCCAATGCAGCTTGTAACCTGGTGGACAGGTACACTCGTAACTCCCGAGAGTGTTGATGCAGCCATATTTACAGCCCCCTCGGTTTATACTGCATTCATCTATATCTGGGGATAGACATGTAAATGTATTATTCATACAGTATACACGGAATCGACGTAAATGTATTATTCATACTGTAGATATGTAAAAATATATAATACAAAAACTATTATAAGACATAAAGCAAGAACTAGGTGATTTAGTAAATGCTTTAATCCTAAGGGACACCATCAACAGTACAATTACTACAAGGAGCAGATATGGATGGGTTAGGTATCTTGCTGTAGGAGGCTTAAAATAGCACGACTCCAGGGCTCAAACTCACAACCTTCTGATTGGAGGTCAAACACTCAGACCACTAGACTATCCACCAAACAACTTGTTGACAAACTGGAGGAAAAGGTTCACCAACCAAATTAATTGGAAAAAGTTGAAAAAGAATAAAGCTTATTACACTGTAACACTGTAACACAGCAATTGTAGCCAACGCAGAGAGCTTGAGTCAGTTTGGTAGAATTAAAAAATTAAAATGACAGTGTTTGGCTTGTAACACATTGATACAGCCAACAGCTGTAGACGAATAGCTGCTGTGAAGTCAGTTCAGTGCATCCCGTCCACTGTCATGCCCCGGAGACGATTGATTGTCTGCTTGTAAACCAGAAGTGAGCATTCATTTTGATGTCACAGCACTGGATTTTACGGCCGGAACACCCGCACTCGTCGCTGAGGACGACTTGGAGAGATTTGTGGCGTAGACTAAATTTTACTCAAAATAAAAATAAAAAATAAGAAACAAACACACACAAGCAGAGCTAAAAACCAACTTTTAAGATCCTCCAGGCACCAGATGCAGGCTGCCTGGCTTTGGACGCCTGACAGGAAATGACTTTACTGGGGGAAAGCTGAGGATGGCCAGACGTGCGATAAGTGGCCGGGACAATGCTAGAGACGAAGATAATGGCAGTGATTGATGATGTGGCCTGTTGATACAAAAATCTCACCCCTGTCCCATTCAATTATTCACCGTGGATAAACACGCTCTGTTCTCTCAAGACGAGGATGATGGCTCCATCAACTACATTTTCTATCCAGTGTGTTGCCAGATTTTGACTCTGAACTGCTGTGAGAAATGGCCTGCCAAGACGCGCCTGAACTCTGCATCAAGGTAGCCAGTTTAAAATGAGACTGCAGGAGAAAACATATCCCATGCCAAAGAACGTGCCTTCTAACAATCGTTGCCTGGGTTGCTTTGTTTCTCAAGGTACTTTGGCATGTGACCAAACTTCAAAAACTGCTCTCAACCTTTATCAATCTTTCTTCACAGGTTCAAAGGTAATACACTGCAAAATGCAAACAGTTGGGAATGGACAAACCAAAAGGAATAGGACTGACAGCTACATTCAACTCAATTGTCAACAACCGCCTGCACGTCGTGATGCACAGTAATTGTCAGCTGTTATATCTAGATAGGTGCCTCTCTCCTACACTGTTAGATCACTTCTTAGAAGGTGAAGAACATTGCTGGTACTGGTAGCAAATGTTTTCAGGTTTAAGTGATATGATGAAGGATGTTGTTGAATGTATAGCTAAGTTAGCCCTGATGACATGTGACTCATTCTATCAGAATGTTCTTTGCGTACGATAACTTCTGTATAGTATGGCCTTTTCAGCTATTGACAAATGCACTTATAAGTCGCTAATGAAAAGCCAATAATATATATATAGTGAGAAAAAACAAATTTAATCCCCTTCTGATTTTTTATGTTTGCCCACTGTCAAAGCAATTCTCAATCTATTATTTTAATGGTAGATTTCATAGTATAGGACAGGCCTATTCATTTGGCAGCCCGGGGGTCAAATGCGGCCCAGCGACTACCCCCATGTGGCCAGAGAGGGGATTGCACCATTTAACACAATACTCTATTTCAATATACAGTATTCGATTAAACCCTAATCGAGTCAATATTTTATTTGTTTAACTGCTATACAGCAAAGACATCATGACGTAGCCCATTTGTAATGTATTAGTCCAGACATAATAATCAGCGCAATTAATTTAGTCTGAGTGACGGTGTGTGCATAGAGCCCCGTGAGCGCCTGTGAGAGCGAGACAACGAGAGCATCCACCCTGCAGCTTGTCAATTTTCAACACAGTCAAGTCAATGGTGATAGTTTTCTATAGCATTGTAGGTGCTAATTCCTAATCTTTCTGGCATATAGTATTTTGCACAAAGAAATGGCAGTCCCGCCAACATTCATTCATGTTCTACAACTGAAATTACATTTAAGTTTTGTGCACACAGGTATGGACTTGGCGAAACCGAAATGTGAAACTGGCTGATCTTATGTGAATTGGTAGGCTACTTGTAGTCCTACCAATATATTTCGGTCAGTTGCCAAAAGCAGAGTTCGGTACCCAACCCTAGCGATGTTCAATTATTATTTTCCTTGACCTGCTGACTATTAGTGTGCTACAGTAAAGATACTTTTATTGATGCTGAAAATTATGTTTTACAATGGAATTCAACTCCTGGTGTTTCTGAATGCAAAACAAAAACAAAAAAACATGTAGGTTATGGTTCAATGAGTGTATTTCTGTTACCAAATATTTAATATGCCTTTATATCTGCCTAAAGCTAAGATAAAAATAAATATTGTTATTCAGATTTAGTAAATTGTAAATTTAGTAAAAAGTTAATTTCCTAAATGTGATGTGAAATTGCTTTTAAGAGGCTGCTGAATGTGGCCCACCTACACTTTTTCTTTTTAAAATCTGGCCCAATTGAATAGCCTTGGTATAAGAGATTATATATATATATATATATATATACACACACACACATACACGCAGTATTTTCATTTAGCAGACACTTCGTTACAAAGCTAGCCTGGTTTAACCAGGACACGCTCTATTGGGAAAGGTTAGCAGTCGTTTCCTGCTACTTGCGTAGACCTCTGGTTAATTTTGAAACTATTGGACAGCATTTAACCAATCGGCATTGCAACAACCGTTTTGTTGGCCTTATCTATCTTTACCATTATTTTAAAACACGCTGGACTTCAAAGTCATCTCACTAACTCACGCTGATTGGCCTGCCGGCTGTGCGAACGCTAATGCAAACCGGGTTTCCAGACTGTAATCTCAGATAAATAAATTGAGCTGAGAGCAGTCAGGCTAATTGCTATATACTGTATACAGTAAATAACACAGTTGCCTGACTGGTCTATATGGTTTCCCTAGTATGTCCTGTTAGATTGATTGGTTGAACAATAAATAATGATCAATGTTTACTCTTTGGTGCTATAATGGACAAACAAATATGACGAGCCATCTTTGGGAGAACAGCGAATTGTTTTGAAGTTTATAAAAGAGGAGAAATCAGTCAGAGCCATTGCCCATGCTTTGAGTATGTCTAGTAGCCTTTACAATATGGAATGTCCTGAAAAAGAAAGAAACTGCAGACGCACTGAACCACAGACATGGAACGGTTTGACAAAGACTGCATTTGATGACAGCAACATTGCGAGAGCTGTAAAGAAAACCTCCAAAACACCAGTCAGTAACATCACAAACAAGCTCCACGGGGCAGGGTGAAGGTATTTGAAGAAGACGGCAATGTCGAGGTTATACTGTACCATAAATTGCACCACTCATCAGTAGTAAGAATTAGAAGGCGAGATTACAATTTGCAAAGAAGTACAGAGATGAGTCACGAGTTGTGGAACAAGGTTTTATGGACTGACAAGACCAATATTAACCAGTGATGAAAAGCCCACGGTGTGGAGAAAGATGTCATATGCTGGTGATACTAAACATACAAAATCATATAAAGAACAGAAGTGTCATGGCTTGGGGTTGAATTACTACTTATGTAGGGCTGACTACAGTAATATACTTAAATATGGTTGCAGCTAAATATATTCAGCAACAACATATGGAGAGATGCATTCAAAATAATAATAAAGGAACTTCATCATGAAGACAATTATGAAACAGAAGCAAGAAAGCAAGGGATATGCAATCAAATATTAAGTGTTATTTACTTTCATTTAGTTAAATACCTGTACTACCATATCTGTTCTAATACTTTTGCTCACCTACTGTACATATGTGGGTAGTCTGATACAAAAGGTTTTGAGTTCTGTTTAACACATCTAGATACAAATACCTTAAATGCATTCAATGTTGCAAAAACAATGGAATTGGCATGTTCCAAAGCATATGGAGCATGCATGTACAGTAATATACTGTATGTACAATATGGGCCGGGTTACCTAACATCCCAAATAAATAGTGCTAAAGCAGTCTGACCGTGAGCAAATTCAATACAATGGAATTAGAGGTGTTGGTGGAGGAGACAATTAAACATATTGCTACAGCAAAGACATGAATGTAACAAGAAAAAACACCATAAGGGAGATTATCTGTGAGAAAGGAAATGCCGTTAAGGTTAAACAAAAAACGATCTCAGAATAAATGAAAAGATGGCAAGACAGAACCCTCATGTTTGGCGTCTGTGAGACCCCATGTGATTGTGCATAATGTTATTTTTTTCCTTCTTGTTGTTAAAGGTAGGCTATAGTTAACTCATAACCATTTAACTTAAATCCCCAATAACAACACACACCTATGCCCCCCACCCATCCACCAACATGGGCACACACACACACACACACACACACACACACACACACACACACACACACACACACACACACACTTATTCACAATGTTATACAGTAGGCCTATTGTATATTGTAAATGCTGGGATGCAGATATTCAGTTTTTCATGCAGGTGTACTATATTATTATAAGGAAAACAATGTATCTCAGTCCCAACCAGAGCCTACTTGGCAGTTTGCACCTTTTTTCAAATGTAAATATGGAATATAGGTGCTGTTGCAATCACCTGAAATATCGTTTAGGCTTGACAGATCACATTACGTGATACGCCCAAAATTGCATATTCATTAAGGCAAAAACAGCAAATGAACAATACGTGCAATCTTTGCACTTTTGAAAGACATCATTCTCAGGGAACACCATTAGCAGATCATTTTACGTGTTATTTGTGTTTGTTTTAAGTGTCAAGTTTGCACACCTTTTTACTGACGCAAACCTTTAGTAAATATGGCCCATGTGTGTGGACAGACAGACAGACAGACAGACAGATGAAAATACTGCATAGATGAATACAATATGTTCTCACATTGTATACTGTACAGTACTGTACATCTTTGTTGGCTGTCCAATGATACATAATAGACATTCACAGTGACAATTGTCTTGCTGTATTAACAAAAAACAATCACGCTGTTTTGATGGCGGTCTCGAAGAACAGCTGAATAGTGTTGTTCTGAGGGCTGGGTTGAAAGCACTGATGACAATTTGCACATTGCTTCGCCGAATGTCACCAAACTTCACTCGGCTGTTCATGGCAGGCCTATTATTTAAAGTGTAACTGCACCTCAGCTCTGAGCCTGACTCCACACATTTACAACTTCGAAAAAAGCGTCAAGTAGCTGAGTGGGGGGAGGAGGGGGACCTACATTAACATGAACATTAACATTTGAATTTGACGTATTCGTATTTGGCGTATGAGCGTACCAAATGAACCGATGACATGCAGCCAGGTCCAGGTGTGAATTTTAACAGATATGATGTGTAGTTCTGTTTTCAGCCCATATAATGCACATTTTTATAAAAACTGTAATTTTGTCAATATTAACACCAGCATCGATGTGTCTCATCACAGATCAATACTACTACTTTGTTTACAGCTCAAACACATTTTAGGGTGCAGTTACCCTTTAACCTTGAGTATGTCTGTATCAACTGTTTTGCAGGTTTATTTGATCCGAGCAGCAAATACCGCTACCCTGGTTAGGCCTAAGAATCATCACTGGCTGTTTAGACCAGCCTCTCCTCCAGCAACATGGTTTGATAGCACAGATAAACACACAACTGTCATTCCATTGTTCTCAGCTCCCCCCCCCATCCCTGTTTATGGTGTTAATGCACACCACATGATAAATGGTCCCAATATTGCAAATATTCGAAAATGATAGATACTGTAGCACATTCTGGTTTTCTGTCTGCCTCAGACAGAAAACCAGAATGTGCCATGATAAACTGTATAGGTGTGCATGCAAGGAATGATCCTCGATGCAATGTCAAGATATAATATAGGAATCTGTAACAGGCTGGAGACAAAGCAGGTGTGTGCATAGAGGGAAGTCATGCATTACTACTAAATCCATAATATAGCCCACACACACTGCACTTAAACAGCTGCTGCACTAAGGCACTCTGTGCTCAGTATGTGAAGAAAAAAACAGGAAGAAAACTAGTCAAAACAGCATTGGCTCTCTGCCCTATGTGACTTGGTACCTGTTGTCACCATGAGCAAAACATTCCACATATTGGACTCAATGGAATTTGACATGGCAGTGAACATAGGCACAGTGGCATCCAGTGGTGAAAACCATGGCGTGCCCCCATGCCTGCTGGTGCGAGGTTAGGGTACAGCAGCAGATGCTATCAGGTGATGTGCACGCACGCACGCAGGCACGCGTCCAAAAAGACACCTTGACACTATCCTGCCCTGTAGATCTGGCACTAACATGAATGCAAATCTGCCAGAGTTTAACATGAATACACAGACGCCAAGGATGGCTGTTGCCATTGCCAAACATTAAGTTAAAATGATTTATGCAAGATGTGCTGTGCCATCATCCATACATAGTGTCATTGTTTCGGGAGCCTTTTTAAAAAATAACTATGTTTAGCCATTTGTAGTTGTTCCTGACCAACTGGGGGAGGCTAGCAGGGAGGTGTAGGATCTAGAGAAAATGTGATGGAATGGAGATTAATAGTGGAGAGAGAAGCAGGGCCTAGGGGCGAATAGGAGTGTCACTTTACCTCCACAATGTGCCAGGCCATAGAGAACATAGCCTTTGTGACAGATGCACTGGAAACTACCAGCAGAGTTGATACAGGAGTGGTCGCAGGCTCGGTCGAATGAACATTCGTCAATGTCTGCAAAAGAGAGCACAACACACAGTTAGAACATTATGGAATTGTTCAATAAAAGGAAAAAAACGTATTTCCCGCTTTTACAGGTTTTGAATTGCTTTTCGTTTATGGCCTACTTTTTCCAATTTCATCTCGCTATGGATTGTGCTCGGCATGAATTGTAGTAGGTCAGAAAACAATTGCCATAACAGAAGATTTCTTGTTAAAGGGATTTTTGTTTGTGCGGGTGCTTGGCATGACAGCTGACCTCCTTCAGGCAGACACTTTTCTCAATGCCAGTATGACATGCTTATGAAATAAGAGTCTGGAGAATCAGATGGAGGCAACAGAAAACTATTTTCACTAGTAGCAACCGGCGGGCTGTTGTGCCTTAAATGGAACACAGCCACACTTTCCTGTCCGTTGTGCATCATTTGTCTAGAAGTCATCTTTGCATTTCAACACAACGTTGTTCTCATTTGGAAAATGTATGAACCCATTATCACGAGGCTTGGTAAATAATGTTAAATGTATAATATTTTGTTCCATGAGCAGTACAACTTTTTAAGGAGTCAGTAATTAGCTCTTTAATGCTTAGACAGCACATGCAGTAAGTGAGATAATGGAGCTGTGCTTCTATTTTACTGGGGCTTTAAATTGAAAAGAATAAATGTTGGAAGTTCCCATGAACACTTTATAATCTGTAGATTGGGAACCCCGGCCTGCCAAGGCCACAATGTACTGTAAGCCAGCATGGAACAAATGGTAAATGTTCTTGCTAGTATGTATTTCAAGGCAATTATAGGCGAAACCGACAAGAAAGACAAATTCTACACATAATTGTTCTGCTGGTGCTATTTTTAATGATAGTCTTACATTAGGCATAATCACTTGAAACAGTTAATCTTTCCATTCCAGCAAGTTTACAACTTGGCAGGCCTGCAAGAGCACCTCCAACCAAAGAGGTGCATTTGGACTGAGATTAAAAGCTTATCAAGTGATCAGCTAACAAAATAGTAGACAGAGTGTCTTCAGTGCTTAGGGCTGATGTCTATACGTTAGAAATACCCTAAAAATCTAAGAAGAAAAGATAAGGCGATGACTATCAACTGTCTTTATACAGCTGTAGAATACACATATAGTGTGTGTTATTATGCACATAGTATACTAACACACTTCGGAGATATAAAAGCCTGTTGATTGAAGTAGAGATTGATGCTTATACTAACTCAATTGGGACTCAACCTTGACCAACAATACTGAAAGCATTACAGCAAATGAGAGTTTCAGTAAAAGGTAACAGAAAGAAACACATTTGAACTGTAGGAGACATTACACTTGTCCGCCACGGGACAATGTTTTAGATAAAAGGCTGCAATAAGTGATTATGACCATTCCAAAGGATGCACAGTAAATGAATAAGGACTTATGAGACTCCTGAGACTCCAGCAACCCTTATTTACGATCCTGCTAAGTTGAAATATGCAGTGTGTGTTGGTGGGATTGTGCCCAACTTGATGTACTGTACATGCAAGGCACCATGGAAGTGGCTGGTGATGAAGACAGACACAAGGAGTGTTGGCACACATTTAATCTCACAGCCTGTTATTTTACGGGAGGTGCCTCATTCTCTCTGCGGGAGACCCGAGAGAGGAAGACGGAAGTCTGGGCTTTGGGGTCTCAATCAGTCAGTAGTCCTTGTTATTTTGCTGACTCATTGCTCCAGACTGCCCTGAGAGCTAAGGCTTGACCTCTCACCTCAACTTCCACCCTGGTGCAAAACAACAATCTGGGGGAAGCAAATACGGACCTGACAAAAGAAGAATAGTGAAACAAAGAGAGACTACTACTGTTTACACAGGCCAGATAAGAGCTTGGTCATATTTGCTCCCACTCTGCCCCCTGCAGCCGCGGGGTCTGATAAAAGCACTGCTTTGTATGGGTTAGCTGTCAGCAGGATCCGTGGGGGGAAGGTTGGGTGTGGCGGGGGTTGAAGAGTTGGAGAACTGAGGAATGCTGGGAAAGGTTCACCAGGGCTGAGCGAGACATGCCCCGTCCTGACTGATGGGCCATGGGCCACTGACAGCGGGGAAACACTGACTGTTCAAGCTCAGAAGCGTGCTAAGCTCCGTGTTCGGTTTACACACTTGCAACTTGAACTGAAGCATCGATGTGAGGCATCAAGGAACTGATAACGAAGTACTAAGGACTGCTAAGGAACCACTCCTCTTTCTTTTATCTTTATATGTTTGTTTTGACTAGCGCGTCTTTTTACTGGTCGTATTAGCTATTTTTTGATGATTTCATTAAAAGCTACATTCCAACATTAAAGTAAGAACCTGAGAAATACAAAGTTCAATCCAATAGCGCTAACAAAAGGATCCCTGTCAGCTAAACCAGTTTGAAAGGGAGTAATGGAGAGGAATTAAAGCCTTTTATTGATGGGTGTGCTGCTGTTCACATTCAGGCACCTGGCAGGGAAAGTACAGGGAGTGATGAGACAGGACAGACGGTAGAAGAGTGACTCAGCGCTACGTGGTGTAACGGAGCACGCAGGCCTGGCAACACCTCACTCAGCAGCAGAAGGCTGGCCTTCATCGAAATCCTTCACCCCAGACAAAACATGTAGCCCAAGACAAGTGCAACACTGTTCCTAAGGAGCCACCATACACTTAGGCTTACAGCACAATCACACACACCGAACTTGACTGATGAAGGCCGGGATTCACATCCGCACGCACAACCATATTTTATAAATTACCTGCAGCATAAGGCATTTTGCATCCGCAAGGTATTCTTGCTATTGTTGTACTACAAACAGTGAAAGAAAGAAGTCCTAATAAACAAACAGGAGGGGGTATCCGGTTTTCACACAACGACCACATATTATTTCGGTGTATTGCGAGATTGGTACGGTTCAATACTGCAATGCTAAAGCCCTCGCATGGCACTGATGTGTACCAGGCTGGATAACGACTGACCACGTCAATGAAATAGAAGAGAATATCAAAGCCATGTCATCTGTTTTTCCACTCGCAGCGAGGCCCCGCAGTTTGAGACGGCCTTGCTTCTCCCACCAGAGGTTTCTGGCGCAGGCCTGATTCCTTCAAGACGCAAAAAGGTTTCAGAGTCGCACTTAGAATTCCCTACACCTGCGTTCCGCCCACGGCAAACTCTATTTGTTTTGCGGCAAGGACCCCCAGCTCCCGCTGAGCGACGGCTACCGCCGAATCTAACATGCAAACAAGCCAGTGAGGCCTGGCTTGGCGGTTCCTCTCAACAGGGCAATTAAACTGATGGACAATATAAACAATCACAATAACATTGATACACACACATTACAAGGAAGAGTTTTAACTCAATAAAATAAATATAAATGTCTTGCTTGCAATTTAATTAGCATTTAGTGGACATACTACAGTAATGGCAACACAGACCAACCCTACAGCGGCAAGTAGAGGAATTCAGATTGGCTCCTACCTTGACACGTCCTCTCATTGGTCAAAAGTTTGTAGCCCTTCTTGCAGCTGCACTCAAAGCTACCCACGGTGTTCCGACACACGTGGTCACACCCCCCATTGTTGAGACGGCACTCGTCGATATCTGCCAAGACAAAAAAGATAGAATAGAAGGAGAGAGCAGAAAATGACTCACTGCGGGAACACGAGGCCAACCAAACGCTGCAGAGATGAAGGCGTCAACACCAGTGTGCCATGCGCCTCGTCGCATCTACACACCGTGAACATAAAATGAATACATCTGCTTTTAAACTCATTTTCCCCCCGTCTTCATCCAATTATACTTCATTACATGTGTAGCCAATAGCATCGATACTGTATATCATTTGCTCATCCCACTTTGAGTTCCTGGCGGTGGTTTTGATGAATTCAGACTCATTATTAACGAGGCCTGTCTGGAGGGAGGCTTGGTTGGAATAAGCATCAGAATGGCATCAGAGGTGGAATGAAATAACCCCTTCTTTGCGCCATCTTTGCCCGCCCCCTCCCCTCCCCACCTCCCCAATAAGACGTTCCTGGCCAGCAGTGCGGTCCTATATCTCGCCTTGCCAGCACTGTCTGGGATTGTTTTTCTTTTGTTTCCTCTCAAACTAGCCCAATAAAATACCATGCACTTTTATCAGAGTTGTTAGAGCAACGTTATGGGCCCTTAAAGGGACGGCAGACTTCTATTTTGAAAATTGTTGTCACGCTCTAAGATGTTTTGTGGAAAAAGTTCCCCTGCCCCATTACTCTTTATTTTGTAATCTCCTTACTGCCATTTCATATAATATTTGATGTTTTAATCCAAATTATTACATTGTTACAATGTGAAACTGTACTAATGAAGAGCAATGGTGCAAAAGTAGCAACACAGAGCTAAAACACTGTAGAAATATCATGGTAATTCCATTAAGTCTTCTACTACTACTATATTGTATCAATACAATGACACTCAAAGGGGAATTCTCAATATTTCCCATTGATTGAGTGTACCTTAATAGAAAATAGAGTGAAATATAGAATGTACTACAGAAATTCAATCACGAGAGGAATTAAAGATAGAAATTAAGTATTCCTTTAAATGCTCACAGAGAAACAAACATGCGTGTTTACAACACAATTCAAGATGCAGTGACTGACGGGTTTAAACCAGAACAGCGTCTGTGATTGGCAGGTGAGGAGGTCAGACCAGCGGCTGATGCGTTACCTTTGCAGGTCTTGCGGTCTGGCTGCAGCGTGAAGCCGACCGGACAACTGCAACGGACGCCTGTCACCGCGTCGTGACACGTGCTATCACAGCCGCCATTGTTCACTGCACAGGTCTCTGCAAGGAAAGACACAAACAGACCATGCCATCACAAAACCATCGCTTGCTATTGTAATCTTTCATGCATAGGAAAAAACTAAAAGATCCAGCCCTCCTGTAAAATCCAGAAATGAGAATATGGGTAAAATAGAGGAAAGGGTTAAACACACAGACAGCACCTGAATGAGCATAACATTGAGAAGATAGGAGAATAATTCAGGATGGTAAGGTGCACCAGACACACAGGGTTTAAATGCATGTCAGTGTCTGTATGTGTGCGCGAGTGTGTTTGTGTATCCTGCCGTCTTTTCAGCCAAGGTGAATAATGTCCTCCAGAAACTCTTTGTAGACCATCCAGCTTCCCCTTACCCCTCCCCCACACACCCCCATTGTAAATGCAGCGGTTGGGTGTCCAGACCATTTCAGACAACATCACAATTTAGCTGGTTTCAACAACAGGCCTTTTGGGGATAAAAAAAAAGCAATTACACTCTCAGTCTTTGCGTTAGCTACTAGCCAAATGTAAAGAAAGAGAGGTGGTCAGTCAAAAAGAGAAGGCTGGAGAATCCCGGCACTGACACATTTCACAAAGCCAACATCACAGGATATATATGTGCAGTATAACCCACAACACTTTGTACCAGTCTCACAGACAGGCCTCAAACGTAACATAAAAACAGCAGTTTTAAAAGCAAAACTGTAATATCCGAAAATCATTAACTTGTTGAGCTTCATGGATTCTCTCAACAGACTGAAGGGTACTGATGGCAGCTTTTCTTAAAGCTGCTATCTTGAAACAACCAACAAAACCTACAGTATGCTTGAAAATGGCAAAAAAAGCAGGAGAACTGCATGTGTAAGGATAGATTGAACCTATACCTACTGTAGGGAAGGCATGCCATCTTCACGTAACAACTATAACCACACACAGACAACTGTTACAATATGATTTGATGACACAAAATTCAGGTAATTCAACTACAGTTCTTTTCAACTTTCCCTCACGGTACTTGTCGACTATCGGTCTCGTGCCAGTATTTAGCCTTAGATGGAGTTTACCACCCACTTTGGTAGAATTCAACTACCTGCTTACTATAATGTAATAATATTTACAAATATAATGTAGTATCTGACAACTTTACTTGTTTGACTACTGTCTGTAAGATACGTTGCCCTTCTGGGACATTAAAGGTTTACTCTACTACTACTCTACTAAATGCTGTACTGCAAATGTTATTGTTTGTCAAAGCATTTTTAAAGAGAGGTGAATTGTGCTATAATAGGCCGAACAGGGAAGAATGCATTTGGAACACACATCAATAAGGCAAATATAGCTGGCAAGAATATATACAGTAGGCTGCAGATTCCAATACTGATTATTTTCCAAGTGAAAGATATTAGACCTTGATGATGAGCGAGTTCTCTTGGATAAAGCCATGTCTTTTAAATCTGTTAAGCAGAGCGGTCTTTCCATCTACCCAGGGGTGTGTGGGTTCATATAATAGCAAAGTGTGAGGCGGTGACAGCTGGCAGATGGAGTGATAAGACAGTGTTAGGACATGCCTAAAAAACACTTAGTCAGGCAGTCATCTCACCAAAGTGTAATAATCATCTGCTAAGGAGGGCAAAACATATTTATCACAGTATGGCTTTGGGAAGACATGGCGAGAGAGACAACCTCTGGTATGTGTGTGGGTTGTGTGTCTTGGACTGAGACCAGCCACATCTACACTGCACTAGCTCGGGACCCACAATTAGCACTGGGCAGACTTTAGTAAATATTCCCCAATGTGATGATTCAGAAACCTACAGTACTGTGTTTGGTCTATTACAGTCGCTCAGTATATGTTTCATACGGATAGTAACGGTAATTTCGCAGGATTATCTCCCAGAAACCACAACATTGTTTCTTTATTTTATTATTATTTTTTAATAATAATTAGACATTGACTTGATGGAGGACTTTCACTTAGCACCCACAAAGTGAATTATATTGGCCATTGACTGTGCAGGAAAAAGAATACATGTCCAACTATGTGGTGAAAAAGGATTTCTCCCAAGAGCGGATCGTTGTGGCACAATTACTCCGAAAGGACAAAACGCATGGAGCGTTCAAGCCCTGAGGTGAATGCTCTTTCAATAACAAACTCAGTAACTAAATAACACATCTGAGTATAGTCTTCTGAAGGTGCAGTTTTGAAAGGAAAATGTGAAAACGAGATTTCAAAAGCAACCAGTGAAGGAAATGAACCTGCTGAAAGATAATTGAAAAAAGTGTCTCACAGCTAATACTTTTTTTGCCATCTTGGCATATTCATAAAGTCATTAAGCCAAGAAAGTAGGCTGAACTAAATTATTCAGTGTTGACAGTTGTTACAAAATATTTACATGTGCAGTCTTTAACTACAAAACTGAAAAACAAATGACCTAAAGCCACGGAGACAATATGTTGCCATACAACAGCCTTAAACTTTATCTCCTATAAAAAATGACTAAGAACATAATAATGCAAGTATGTTATTGAGAGATAATGTGAAACGGCCATAATGTAACTATAATAAAGTGCATTATTTTGAGTTAAGAGAATTACCAGTCCCGAATGATATGCCCATTTTCTGACATACAATAGTCATGCATAAAGAATATATTATTGTTTAGTCAAGGTTCTACAATATGGGATACTGTAGTAATAATAATAATAATAATAATATGAGAAAATGCACTGGAATAAGGCCTACAGTATTTTATTATACATTATTATGGACTCCTTAATCTGGTATTAAAATGGATTAGGAAGGGTGCAGGTTTTTGGGGAAAGCCGTTTTCTACTATGGCTCATATTGGTTGTATATGCAGCTAATATAAATAAAATAAAAACAGCAAACTCAAGACTGGCAGTAAGAGACGGTAAGGAAAAGCGTACAGCACATTTACATGCACTAGTATTCCACTGTGATTCAGAATGTGCCAATATTCCCAGATTGGGAACACTGAGGCTGGGTTGATGGATTCTGGACATGTTCTTCTTATCAGAAGTGTATGAGAGCATGTGAGAGCATGTGAATGCAGCCACATACACAGCTACGCTGTCCAGTGGTGGCCAGAGGCCCTCTGCTCACATCTGTGTTTTGAAAAGGCGTGGCCTGACAAGAGCAGCCGCCATTGTTATTGAAAGGGCATTGGGAGGCGGAAAAAAAAAAGAGGAAAGTGGGTAGGAGTCAGAGGTCAGGGGTCGCAGGGAGGATGCCCCTCTGGGAGGGAGGAAGGGAGGGGCCTGGTCAATGTGTTATAGGTTAGTCTTCTCCCCACGCCAGGACTCCCAGACAGAGAGACAGAGAGGAGTCACAGGAGCAGATATTTACCATTGGGGAACAGCTGGGGCGCTGCCTGGGACTGGACACTCCTCTCCCCTGCGCGCACACACACACACACACACACACATTGCAAAAACACTGCTTTAGTGCTTCACACACTTGGTCTAGACATGCTGCTGGCGTGATGTACTGTGGAAACACTCTGTTGTATTGGAGGGCAGGGGGAGAAGGTGTTCCAGCATTATCCATCTATTTCAAACAAC
This sequence comes from Typhlichthys subterraneus, assembly GCA_027564835.1. Classification (NCBI taxonomy): domain Eukaryota; kingdom Metazoa; phylum Chordata; class Actinopteri; order Percopsiformes; family Amblyopsidae; genus Typhlichthys; species Typhlichthys subterraneus. Next base: position 23,498 of record JAODUH010067081.1, read on the forward strand.
GCAGATAATCAATAAGTGCAGGAGGTGCAGTGATGTTACAGGCTCAGTGTGAAGAAGGAAGAAGCCTCCCGCAGTGAGAAACTTAACAAGGGGGGGGGTTACTTTGTAACAGCAAAAATGGACCATGATGGATCCTGCTAAAAAAAAAAAAAAAAAACAAAGAAGAAAAAAAAAAGAGTGGCATCTCAAGACAAAGGTGGAACCTACATGCAATCATGCACACATCCCACAAGATGCATTCAAAGTACAGGGCTATTGTGTGCAAGTGGTGAAGCTTTAGATGTAATCTAGTTAGTGCGAGCACTGCAAGACATACAGAGCAAGCGTTTAGTACTGTAACCCCCCTCGTCCCAAAACAGACAGATTCATTCATTTCTTTACAGTATATATGGACTGTGGTTCTTATTATTGAGGTACAACAAATGCCATTAAAAATAACAACCAGATTCTTTTTTATATCCATTTGTTCCATGTAATTGCAGAGATGTACTGTATAGGGCAACATTTCAATTAAATGTCATGAATGTGATGTACTGCATGTACTCACGACATTCATAATCCTGACGACTTTAGCACTACAGTATATAATCTGAAGGTAAACCTGTATTTGCATATGCTAATGTGGTGTGAGTGTAGCTGCTCTTCTCAAATGTCAGAGATTTATCAGTGCCAGTAACAAGCCCTGTTCCTCAGTGACAACACCATAAATCATGCACACTGTACATCGCCTGCCATGACAACCCCATCGCGACACTAAACCAACATGCAGCATCCGTCCCACAGCAGGAGGCCGTGCACTGTGAAGGCACAGACCACCTGGTGTATGTTATACACCGTATATTCCGGCGTATAATACGGAGTAAAACGGCGCTTCCCCCCACCGTATACAGCGACCGTATGAAAGCAGCAAGGGCGGCGCTGTACAAGTACGGTAGAAGAAAATCCACTCACCAGGATTCGTTGAAAGAAGTGACTTAACGCGGTCTCGATGACGAGAAAAGTTGGGGGTCGTCTTATACGGCCAGTCGTTTTATACGACGGAAAATACGGTAATATGAGCATGCCGTGTTTACGTTATGTGAACTGGCATGGAGTCTACGCATATTTCCAAACATGCATGCTTAAATGTGTACAGTTTTTTGGTTCTTGTAAAAAAAAAAGGTTGGATGCCGGCGTATTTAGATTATCACACATCTAGGCTCTATGAAACAATCTTTGTGTGTGTGTGTGTGTGCGTATGTGTGCGTGCATTTGTTTTCAAGTGTGCCTTCCCTCAGCCAGCTCCACACACGCTAAAATAGTCGGAATAATAGAGAGTGACACGTAGGAAAAACTGAAGTTACAAAAACAAAACCACCACCAATAATTCAAGAATGATGCAGCCATCTCTGGACCCACTATTAAATAACGACTTGCAAATGGAGAAACCCTGTCAAATCAAAGAAAATGCTGACGAATGCATAAGAAACAATGCCCAGGACGTATTAAGAACAGTGTGGCTATGGTATGCCAAAACGAGCCAAACAGATGTGCAATGAAATGACAGTTGGGACCGATTTATAATCATGCGTGCATGTTTGTTTTTAAATGAGGCATGCCGGGACTCAATAAAGTTTACATATTTTTTCAAAATCAATGACACGGCCAAACGGTGTATTTTTCTTTCTTGTATGATTTCTATGGATACGGTATACAGTATTGTATCTACATAACTAATCTGTATTGTTTTAATTGCGATTGCAGTGGTATTACGTGTTGTCAGGAGAGAAAAACTCAATTAAATGCCATCTGTACTCTAATTAAATATAAGTGTTAAGACTTCTTCTCGCCCAAGGATGAGATTACTTAATTAAAAATGGCACACTGCGCACCAACTACAAATACCAACCTACTACTTGCAAACCAAATATCTGATTACAGCTTGACAGTTTTTGCAGTGTTTGAGAAATACTACACTACTGTTTAGCTATTTTAAGCTTTTGGATCCACAGTATGATTTATACATCTCTATATGGCCATATGTTCAAGATGGAAAAAAGACAATGTCACAGGCTGCTGGTTACAGTAAAGATTTCTTACTGAGGCCTTCCAAGATTCCTGTCAGTCACTTGCTCATCAGGGGATCATTCATAAGATAGTTTGTTTTATTGACTAATGGAGAGTTTGGAAGATGGAGTGCCCCAGAGATGTTCCCGCTCCGCCTCTGCAACCCCAGACACAGTGGAGGAAACCAGAGATGTTATATGGCTGAGTGCTCCCTAATCTGGCACACCTAGTGCAGCTTGGCTACATCTTGGGAGTAAGACAAAGTAAGGCATCCAATTTGGTTGTGGTTAGGGTTGTGGCATCCCCTTAGACTAGCAGCGTGCAGCGGTAATGACAGGTTGGCTGGCCAGACCTTGACATAGGCCTGGATCTCATCAGCTCTATAAGCTAATATAAGGTGACACAGAAGCGCTACACAGACAGCCCACCTAAATCACATTCACCATCCATCCAGTATGCTATGCAGGCCTAATGTACAGTAGCTTCCAATTCAACCAGTGCAATAGACAAGTTAGAAGCATATTCATGTTAAAAACAAGGCTACATTTGGTCAACAACCAACTTTTTATATGCTTTATATCAATAATATTATTTGAAAGATTTACTCATATTTGAATGCTAATGACATGAATAACATTTCACTCGGGTAAGATATACTGTATGTCAATCTCAAACTAATTCTGGCCATAGATATACTGTATCTGTGCATTTGAGTGTTAAGCCACACAACCGCTGAGATCTCCAAGGTCTGTATTTGAAGCTACAGACACTTAAAAGGTTCACATCGGTTCAACAAACCTTATTCGCGAGGTCATTTTTATTCAAGGCATGTCAACAGAGGGTGAGGTGAGGTGCAGGAGGTAATACCAATGGGACCTTGAAGACATTGACCATAGGCATACCAGAGGAGCATGTGGCTGCATGGATGGAGAAATAGAGAGACCAGTGTGGCCAGAGAGCAGCCACAGGAGAGCAAGGAAAGAAGGCCGGAGCAGAAACAGCAGGGAAAAGGAGGTTACAGTACCAGAGCAACAGTATGAAGCACAGCAGGCAGATTGCCGTTTATCATTGCATGTGACAGACAGACAGACAGACAGAATACTTTTCACAACCGTCAACCTGTGTCATTTTCAAACGCTAATGTCTCTTGGGAAATTAGATAATGAGTGGAAAAGCTGTGTTGAAAGACCATTAGGTCCATGCTGACGTTTGAGATTAAATGTTTCCTCTTAATTGCTGCGTTTACTGAACCGAATCTGCCATTCGCCCTGACGAGAGCTAGATTGTACAGCACTGTATGAATCCTGTAAAAAAGGGATGACTTACCTACACAAGTCTTTCCGTCGGTGTGCAGGACAAACTTCATGTGACATGAACACCGGGGGCCGTGATCCGTCTCCTCGCAGATGTGCTGACAACCCCCGTTGCCATAGTTACACGTCACTATCAAAGACAACAAAGTTATCATAATACATATTCATTATTTAGACCGTAAATACCTAAAAAGAAACACATGGGATGTTATGGGATGAAAAGTGTGTTTTGCAAATAGCAAAAAGTCCTGTAAATGATGAAAGTGGAACGGCAAAAATTCCCAAGTGAGCATCGATGGGAAAAGACATCTTGCTTTATATACTGGGTTTGTGTTTGTGTGTGTCTATTGTTTGTGTTGTCGGGAAGAATATGCAGCAAGCTCAGTCCTCTAAATACACCTGTGATGACTTCCACCACCATCCTGTCTGCACCCCACCTTCCCAATGCCTCCTAGCCTTTTCCTGGGCTGTCACACACACACACACACACGCACACAAAACCTATAGAATAACACCTCTCCAATCCTTATCCAAACACAGACAAATCCCCATCAGCCATGGCCCCAGCTCTGACAGGATGATCTCTGTTGCTCGGCAACAGGGAGTGTGCACTGTCCATCACAGGAGCCCCTACGTCGAACATCCTCCGCTTGCCCTAGTTGTAAATGATCATTCTTTATTTGGGAAATACGGTTGTATCTGTGCGGTGATTTTCTGTGCCTTTGGTAAGGTATGTAACATAAATGTAGGGATGTACTGCGTATACTTTAAAACTTTTTGATGGCGCTTCTGGAAAGTACAAGTTCAATTATCTATCATGGGCAAGTCTCCAATACCTATCAAAGCTTTATGAGAAACCCATAAATCCTTCTGTCTCTCTCTCCCGCCCTCTGATTTGTCAGTGTATGCATGTGTTCTCTTCACATGAGCAGCCAGGCTAGGTGAGGTTATGACGACTTACACTTGCAGTCCTTCATGTTACGGGTGAGCTGGAAGCCCGGCCTGCACTCACAGGAGATGCCACCCTTCTGAGACTCCCGGCATATATGTGCACAGCCATGGTTCTTGTCCATGCAAGTGGGTCCTTCCTTTGTGCCCTCTGACCGCACTGCAGAGGGAGATGAAGTAAAGGAGTCAAAGTTGAGCATTACGAGTGTGTCCGTTCAGGCCTCGTGATACAGCTCAAATTTAGTTTTGCCGCAAGTAGTCCCTCAACCCCTCAACCCAGAAGCATTTGCTGACCGTCGTCAGCTAATTTGCATTTCAATCTCTTATCAGAAATGCAGTGTAACTTCATTAAAAGAAGAACAGACAATAACATTGAAAAATGTTCTCAGTGGAGAATATGTGTTTGCTGGTACAGTACATGTGTTTGACTGGTTACGGGAAGAGTTTTCCGCAATGCAGCATTACCGGAAATAGTGAAGAAGAAGGCTGGCCAAACTCCTTTGTTATTGTCACATCAACAGTTAATAAACAAAGATTTAATACAAGGATTTGTATTGCAATTATTTGTAGTGTTGGTAACATGATTAGAGATAAAATCAAACAGAACATGCTCTAAATTAATTGTATCCCAACATTTTCAATTTCCACTGGCACTCAAGCCTGATGCTAAATGTTCTGATTGGGAGATATAAAAGTAAGCACTGAAGTTCAATTGTGTGTAAGGAAGTTTAATTTAAATATTTTAGCACTGCCTTGAGGACAAATTATTTTGAATGGAAGAATTCAGACTAATACTTGCAGCGAAATGAAACTGGAGCTCACAAGGTCACAACGGTTTCCAGAGGATATGTACGATCTACTATTCACACTTTATTGGATATTAAAAAACCTTTTTATAATGTAATTTATAATAGCTGTTCAGCATTTTGGGTATTTGAGTGTTTCTTGTACACATTTCAAGTTGCTAATTGAAGGCCAATTCCATGCAAATGTTTAATTTTATACCAAAAAAATGTGTAGTTTAAACATTTCTGAAATTATAAATGCTTAAATATTTGCTACACAAGTGCCTGCACTCTCACATAACACATACACTAGGTGACTAGGTTACAAAGACTCAAGCACTTGTTAAAACATGCTCTCTTGTTTAAGGCTCTAAAAAGAAGCCTGCATACAGAGAGAATAAACTCCCAGCAGGAGCTAATCCCGCAGACCTGTTATTTTAATTGAGGTAATCCTAAAAAAAAAAGAAAAACGCTGCATGAGCACTAGTATAATAGTTCCAAGATCCCTAGATCAATGCAAAACAAGGATCCCATGCAAAAAACGCAAAAATGCACACAATGTCCATGTCAATGGTTGGGTTGGACCCCTCATGCAAACAAGTGGATGTTTGCATGAGGGGTCCCCAAACAATTAATTAACTTATACTAGAATAACATAATAATGTAATATGTATTATGCCTAGGCATCAATGAATAATTACATAAAAAACACATGTTACATACTCAAACAAGATTAGACATTTTTCAGAAAATAAATAAATAAATCAGGAAGTCCCTTTAAGGCCCACCAAAAAGCCTCCTGCTAGGCGGATACAAATCTGAACCAGCGTGCTGAAAATCCCCACTTTTTGGCATGCATGAACGCATGAAGAAGGGTTACAACAGACAGTATGCACTCAGAACTCCATACTGAACTGGTGTAATTCATTATTACACAGGCAAAGGCTGTGTCCCCTCTCCTACACTGTATGTGCCGTATTGAAATAAAGTACGCTCCCTTTGGGAGAGGAGACTGATATTTTACTCATTCAATGTGAAACAATGTCACCATTACAGATGCAGTCACAAACCCCAGCCCTCTGGCTCATTAAAATCCAAACAGATCTCACTTTTTTGCCACTGCTAGTGAACAGGGAAAGCCAGAACAAGGAGACATCACCATTGATGTCTCATTAAATCTGCTGTCAGACCGAAGGGTGTTTGGAGGTTTAACTTTCTTCGTTAGGGAAGTTTTTCTACAAAGGCTATAGAATTCAAATATTGAAGTGTGCGTCTAGAGGTAAAAGTGAATGTATATCGATGCCTTCGCAGTGCAAACATAGGTTTGAAAAGTAAGGAGATATTATCTACCTCAAAAATAGGTAATCCAACAGTGTGTTTTATTTTATGCTAAAGTCGAAATGCAGAAATACTACATACAAATTAAGCATCGCAGCTGTTATGCCCCTGCAGGGAAACAATAAGTAGTTTTACCATTACCGTATCATTTGATCCATAATCACTTATTTCATTGTTTTGAATTATGCCCTTTTGTTTTCCATGTGCTCTGCCAAAACTCAACTGGCCTTTCATGCATGTTCACTTAGGGCTGATGTCAGAGGCATTTCCAGGCACTGGGCAGAGCATGCAAACACCTCTGACTCTCCGCTGGATGCAGAGAGACATCAGATGAAGAGGCAGCCTTCTCTGGTACTGTATAACCAGGCTCAACGCTCAACAAACAACCTAAGTGCCTTGGCTCTGAGGCAAACAGGGCACAATAGTCTGAGTTCAATGAGCGTGAATATGCATCGACAGAAAATGTCCAAAAAGTGCTGCTGGCACATTTAACAACAGTTGTTCGGGGAGGAAGTTCAAGCAGGAATTGGAATTCAAATGGTCCATTCCCATTCTGTCTATCTGAGACCAAAGACGCACACATTCATAAACTTAACAGGGGATAGAATTTCCCACTAGCCAACCCTGAGGGACTGAAGATTACTTCCTAGGGTTGCATTATGCATTCACAAGAATCCCCACACTCTCTCTGCACCTACAGTATATGAAACCCTTCACCCCTAATACTACAGACCCATCCATCAATAACGGACCCGGCCAGGGCCAGAACCCAGGCCTTCCTCTCCCAGAAGACCAATAAAATCCTATGCGTTGACACAATGGCCCTTTTCTCCCCGGTCAGGCTCTGCTATCACCCTCCCTGGCTGCCTGTGGGTTTTATCACTGCAAAATGATGGAGAGCTGAAAGAAAAACACTGTTCATGAGGAGGTGCACGGGAAAGAGAAGAAAAATAGCTCCATATTGCAAAGCCTACTTCCCATGCAGAGGGCTGGACAACCATCAGGACTTGAGACTTGCAATAAAGTACAAACACAAGTGTGGGTGTTGCCAACACAGGCCATGACCTGCCTTGTCACTGAGAGGAGATGCTGTGTGTGCTCCAACAGGGGCAGACTAGTAAACATACACCGCATACTGTAGCTCCAGAGGGAATAGGCTATGCACTTTGATATCCTACATGTGTGTGGTGCATTATGCTGAAAAACAACTTTTACTAAACTTCCCTTACAAAGAACGTTCGACTTGGCATTTGGATTCTTTTTCTAGAGCCAAAGCTTGAATATAAACCCTTGTGTCCTTAAAACTATAATACTATATATTATATTTCAAGCAAATTGGATTGAGTATACAGAATTGAATGAGGAAATGTAATATGTGTGTTGTGTGTACAGTACAGTAGCCTATTTGCTGTGTTGTGTTCCTGTATGATATTGAGTTTTATTAAAACATGTGTTACATAACTTCCTTCCACACTCAAACATTGGGATGAAATATTCAGTTTGACTGTATTTATTCATGAACTGAATATTTGTATTTTTCGCCAAAGGCTTTCATTGCTTTGCATTGTGTATATTACATGCAGAAGACCCAGTATACATACGTTTATGAGTGGTATTTGAAAAGACAAATTGTCACAAAATATTCTGTAAATATAAGGGTTAGTGTCTTCTTTACTCTACAGGCAAAATCAGCAGTGACACCTTCACTGTTCTCTCATTGTCACAAACCAATAAAAACATTCGTATGTATATTTTATATGATCATTATTAAAATCAAGCTCTTAATGACCCTCCAGTACCAAGCTTTGTAGTCAACTGCAATCTGGGAAGTATTTCAACTAAAGTGATTACCGGTACTCATTTGGAGCTAGTGGGGTTAAAAACAACTGCCTTTAGCGAATGCTTCACTTTTACATACTGTGCCAGTCTGGGAACTCTCAATTGAAAACCTATTGGAAACACCTGGCTAACACCTGTTTTCAATTAAGAACTTCCAGACTGATACGTACAACGACGCAAATAGAAAGGGCGGACTTTACAAAATGAAGATGGCATTGCAGGCAATGTAGAGCTACCATTTCAGTCTAGATAGTCTGTTGGGGGGAAAGAACTACACCGCAGGTTAAGACTTTTATATACTGTAGGATGAGGCCCTGGCTTATTAAGGAGGAGTTAACATGGGGTTTCCCAGCTAAGATGGCGACACAGTGAAGGGCTCTCTTAAACTTCAGAGACCGTGGAGTGGAGAGGGCTACACAATAGGTGCTGAAGTGGTGTGAGGCATGCCAAGTGTTCACAGTCTACTCTGGGCAGTACGGAGCTGCTGTCAAATAGGCCACAGCACCCCAGGGAAAGAAGCCCTGTCAAGGTGGACACTGACTGGCATACAGTATTCAGCAGGCCAGAGCGAGCAGGGCCCGATTGTTACAAAGGAAAAAGGAAAAGGGGCCAAGAACGTAGAACCACACCATTAAAGCAGCATTCCTTCCTCTTCGATAATGGACCCTTACAAGTTTTAATAGGAGGATAAAAGTGTCAGCACATGGAAAAGAGCGGACGAGAGCAGAGCCACAGCGGATTGGGTTGGGCCAAGTTGGGTTACAGATGGTCATGCCGAGCTTGTGAACAGCCAGCAGGTCAGACAAGTAGCTCATCCCTAACGACTGAGAGCACTGAAGTCACCGCTACCGTTGGTTCACAGTGCCACCGCCGGCTCCCATTGGCTCCCTAGGGCCCTGTTGAATCTGCTCATTTCAGTCTTCTTGTTAAAGAAAAACACCTTTCAACCATATAATATAGGAAAGAAAGGCAAAAAGCATTCTGGGAAGATTTATCAAAACAAATCCCAAAATATGTAGCACTGTTGTTATGACACCAAACACCTGCATTAAAGCACACTGCATATTTATTCATTAATACACATGTTCCAGGACAGGCAAAGCATAGTTTCCTAATGAGCCTAACTGCTGTAGAGTCAAAGTGGTATACTTGTAAATTAATTATTTTACTAAAAACAGACTTGAACAGACATGTTTAGGCCTTTGAATGTGTATCTGCATTTGTTTGTCGCAACGTTATAGGCCTACAGATGTATGGCTGCTGTGTGTGTGTGTGTGTGAGTGTGACACAGCGTGTTAGCCTGCCTGCCTGTGTCAAAGGCTGTTGTGCAGCACCTGCCACAATACCATTCCCCTCATGTGATCAAGGTCACTTCACACGGCACTCCCAGAAGACCCAGGCAACAGTCCCCCACCCCCACCCTTCCTAGCAGAGAAGGACACACAGCGTCATCTCAGAGCAGAGTCGGCCTGCCTGTCTGCCTGCCTGCGCAAACAATGGATGCTAGCTTTCTTTAATAAGAAGAGATGTGTTATTACAGGGCCACATTCTTTCCTAAATCAAAAGCCGGGGGGGGAAGGGGGGGAGCTAAAAGCAGGCGTCTGTCTGTGAGGAGCTCAGTCTGGCCCCTCTGGTTACAGACATGACAGAGGAGGCTTAGTGGAAAAACCCCATTGGCACTCAAGACAGTCTGCAGCAGCATGCTGGCTTGACCAGTTTAGAGATGACCTTCAAGGAACCCACAAGTACTGTAAAAAGGGATGCCCTCTCATAAAAAAGAAGCATGTTGAATTTACTATCATGGCAGCCAGCACTGATGTACAAGCCATTCTTTATGCACCAAGACACTACATTTTGATTTATATATACACATACTATAGACACACACTAATGTGAATTTCCTTGAGAGTGGCGAGACCAAAAATCAATGAAATCTAGACAAAGACAAATCCTGAGATACCATGAGATAATCTAGGAAAGAGGGATGCAGAGCGAAAGAGAGAAGCGCGGCGCATCTTTGTTGCTAACGGGACAGCCTTAATGGGTAGGCATGAGAGTGCTAGACGTTCCCTTCGCTCCGCTTCCCTAGAATAGGAAAAGGGCCTAGTTACACGGTTGGGCTGCAGAGCAATGGAGCAGCCACTTGTGCACTTGTAAAAACAGTTGTGTAGCCAGCCAGCTGAGAAGCAACCAACCAACTGCTGAGAACCAACGCGTAGCAGCCACAGTAGTGCCTACGCAGTAGGATGGAGCATCTCCTTTTTCCACGCCACCGCCCATAAGCCTGTTCCCAGTGACAAATAAACTCTAGCGTGTGCTAAGTGTGTAATAGTAAAGGCTAAATCCATCAGGCATTTCAAATGTCCACCACTCTGGGGTTACATTCTTTGTTGACGAGTAAACAACGCCATTTTAAGAATGCATTCACCTAGAATGATGTCAAGAAAAAAAAGCTATAAAAACAGGCTGCTGTGATTTAATACAGTAGAAATGTCACTGACGGAATATAATGACACTGTTTCTAGTGGATTTGATGACACTCCTTGTAGTGCTGCGAGTCTTAGCCTTGTGTGATACCGTCCTGACCTTGCATGCTCCAGGTGTTTCTCTTTTTCACCGCATCAGTCTGGAGCCCCTCGAGTCACAAGTGTTTGTCCCTCACCAGCAGGAGGCCAATCAGCAGTCAGAAAGTTTCCAGTCTTCTACTGATTGCCATTCCCACAATTACAAACAAAAATGCTTGAGAAGTAAGTGCAGCAGTCTCTGCAGTTTTTACCAGAAATTAAGTAAATAACTTAATTTAAAGAACAGACAATAGCCGGGAAGGCTTTTCTCTGTGGATCATTTGTATTTGCTGAGCTACAAACTGGTTATGGTAAGAGGTGGCGCCATTAACAGTGAAGAAGATGTGGCTGAGAAAGAATCTGTTTGTTGTTGCGTCGCCAGGTAATAAACAATGTACACAAGGATTGCAATTGTAATGATGTATATAGTGTTGGTAATATAATTATATAAATGAAATAACATTGGGACTGGTTTCCTTTTCTCCACTTCTACTTTAACCTTCAGATATTGGAGCTACAGTAATCCAACAGCTAATTATGCTAGCCTCTCTTTGAGATTTCCTTATCTACCCCTGCTGGCTAAATATATGCTTTGTGTTATATATATATATATATGAGTACACTACACGAATATATGTTTTACAAAGATGGAAAATGTCATTAGATAATTTACCCTAACCATGTTGATGAATACTGTTGGTTACTGTTTACGTTATAACAGCTATTTTAGTCTGTGGGAGAAACATTACACATCCTGATTGGTTGAAATGAAGGTATACGGTAGTCCAATAGTGTGAAAGAAAGTATGATTGAAATGTGCATAGCACTGCCTTAAAGACAAATGCTTTTGAACAAAGCTGGTCCAGACGTATACTTGCGGTGGAATCAAACAGTTGTGAGAACAGGAGGGTATGATGAGGCTATTGCAATTCTGGCCTGTGCAGACAATATGAGACAGTATATGCTGAAGTCACCATGGCATGCTCTGCATCCAAATGTCTTGTACAGAAAACAGTATGAGGATCTCTACTGTACTTGTGCATGTGTGTGTGTGTGTATGAGTCAGTGAGTGAGTGACAGACAACGAAAGTTGCAAGCACAGGAAGAAGTTTTCAGTGACCAAGTGAACATTTCCCATAATGACATAGCTTACAGAATAAGGAATTGGAATTGCTGATAGTCCAGTCACTGGAAAAAAAAGTGGAGGAGAAAGAAAAAAATAAAACAAGAATAGCCTACATAGTCACTTTTCACAAAACATGCGGTATGTTTTTGCTGACACAGCATACTGTAATGGGTGTAAGTATGGCAGACTGTGCCATACCACACTATACATGGGGACTGTTTATCACACACTGTGTGAAATGTGCAAATGTGAGTATAGTGCTTTGCCACTACATGGTATTCTGCAATGAAAGGATTTTATTTGGATTTGAAATATTTGCTATTAAGTTTGAGTCACTTCAGGCTAACCAGCAGTCCCGAGTATAGTATAACTTATGACATCTGTGACATCACTCTCGGATAGTCCAGGATATTACGATGGTCAATTTTTCACTTATTATTAAAATAAATCTATTTTACTTTGCACTTCAATATACAATGTAATAAAATGGATCTGATGGCTGAATAATAATTGTCAAGTCACAATTTGTAGCTTTGAAAGAGAAGGCTGAAACCGAATAAGTAACCTGAATGAATTACTATCATAATATCAGTGCACACGTTCAGTAATTGCCATACTGGACATTCAAACATGTACAGAACTGATTATAGCTGTCTGTGTTGAAGGGGCCCAAAGTTCTAGTTCTTGTTATGCGCTGGATTCAGTCTCACACACACGTCTGTGTTGTAGGGTCCCAGTTATCCCCTGATATAAAAACAATAAATCAATGGGACCCTCCTTGACCCAAACAGAAATCTTATCAACCACTAAGCACTAGCCTTTCAAGGGCTTTATTTCTTGACTGGGAGAAATGTGAAGAATTAATGAACTGTTACATTTTGGCCAGCCAGACGATGCAAGCCTTCATTTGGCCAGTTATTCCTGTCCAGGGGGGCAGTGCCGGGCAAGTCTAATAAGAGACAGGCCAACGGCAGCCTTGTCATTAGCTGAAAGGCTGGCAGACCCCCGCTGGCTAATTGGCACAGGATCTCCGCTAACAAGGTCTACCAATCAGCAGGGGTACAGCCAGGCAAGGCGGTGACCACCTCTCCACTGTCCCCAGAACAAAACCCACCCCCCCACCCCAAACAATTTGCCCCCAGACCACCTGACCCATTAATGAAATAAATGGGAAGCTGATGTATTTTTAATGAGAACGATAAAACTCATGAGCTAAACACACCCCAGGCTTTGCTATTTAAGAAAACTTGGCAAGTCTGTCATTATGCATAGAGTGTCGCCTGCAGCCAGACTTGGTCGTGACATTGTATGCTTAATTCTGGGAAAATTATATAATTATATATACACACACACACACACACACAATTTTGTTATTTTATGTCTTCTCAAGGATTTCACCACTTACAGGTAATTTTTCAACAAGTAAAGACAGTAATGCTGGAGTCAATTCTGGCAGTTATTGTCCAATAACTCAACAGAGCCACTTCCTCCACACTTCCAGTTTCCCTCAGCACACACACACTAATAATAAGCAGATGACTGGTTCTTCCATCTGTGTTTTTTTTTAACAATTAAACTATGACAGGACAGCTAAATGTTGAGCAAAGTAGGTTTTGGAAATGTACAACAATTCTATTCTCCTAGCACAAATGGATCTCATCTGGAAGCAATATTTACATGAAAAACTTAAGATTGCTAGGGGCCAAGGGCATTTATCAAAGGAGACAGAAAGAGAGAGAGAGAGAGAGAGAGAGATTAAATAGAAGGATACATAAAATTGAGGGAGCACAGCGAGACAAAACCAGCACTCAAAATGTGTTTTTGACAGCACTGATAGAGCAGTAGTCTTTTGATACACATGATACAGACGTTTGACCCGCTCAAATAACAGGCTGTTTATGAAACATAAACATTGACATTTCAGTAGGCCAGACTGATCTCATAAACCTGACTTCCAAGAGTCTTGGCTGACAGAACATGGGACGTAAGAAAAGCCAAACAGCATCAAAGCGTACTAGAGAGTTGTCAGAGAGAAAACTAACGAGAAAGGAATCACGCTACTAACATCTTGCTACAGTGTAATGAAGCAAGTTTCACATTTGGTTTGGAATGTGTGTTTGTGTCTGTACTCTGTAATACAATAAAACAGGCCATTTGGTGTACAAGGTGGACCCGTAGAGAGTGCAAACATACACTCTCTAGGCGTAAGGATGTTATTACGCCCCCTAGATGACTAAGCCAATGATAATGTCTGATTTGGCCCTCTGTGGCCCTTAACAATTAGAGTGAGCCGGGAAGTCCACTATTCCTGAAACCGTTCTGGAATAGGTTGTTTAATAAGGGCGTACTCACACTGGGCCTTGAACTGAGCACAATTGTCCCCCCTCCCCATTCCCCCGCTGGCATGCACTCACACTGAAGTTAACATTCAGGGCCAGGCTAAGCTTACGCCAAAACATTAAGTTGGCTACTTGGTTTCAGGTCAATTATTTTGTCCACATAATCGTTCCACTGGAATATGTCCTTGATGTTCGACGAGCTACTAGATTTACAGAGTGCATCCCGTACCTTCAGATACTGAGCAGCAGTTTTTACATTTCCAATAAACATTGCACTTCTGCTGTAGGCCAAAGTGTTCCCTTTGCCGCCATGCTGTTTGTAATTAAACAACTGTCTTGTCGATGACTTCGGTCCCGTGCTCGGGCATGTTTGCGATCACACTGATGCGTACCGCGCCCGGCCACGGTACGGAGGGATCACACTAGTCAAACGAACCGCACTTTGGGGTCAAACGAGCTCGGACACGGTTTAACTGTGCAAAGTGAGTACGCCCTAACAGACAGCAAAGACAGGTTCTTGCTGTTGAGGCAGGTGATGTCAGCAACCACTTAAAAACCAATCACAAAGAAGGTGTCAGTTGTCGTGCTCAACAAGTGTGAGATTCACACCTGTTCGCACCAAGCAGAGTGCGTACCGACACCCAGTCAGTAGTCCAAAAGGTCTAATCAGCCACACTGTCTGTCTGTCTTGACACCTGTCTGTCCTTACAGTTACTTTAATACTTATCAGTGAAAAAATTGTGTTGGAATGTTATTTCTAGAAATAATCACTGTGTGATCGTCCAGTCTCTTAGAGAAAAGGCTGTAAAAGTATATAGGAAGTCACAGAGAAGTGTAGAATGACATCCAGGAAACTGCCGGTCTCTCCTGCCTCAGCAAGTGTAAGGTCAGACTTCACCATCGTAATACACCAGGCAAAAATGTAATTCATTCTTGAGCAGCAAAGTAGCATGGTGGAAATCATTGCTCTCTTAGAAGAAAAAGACAGCTAACCTCAAATCTGTCAAAAACCACCTCAGGAGCTGTGGAATAATGTTCTATAGAGTGGTGCAGTGCTGGCAGGATGATAGGGCTGAATCTGTATGCTGTTGGATTTATTTATGCTACAGGTGTCATAACCAAATGTTGTGATCATCTGGTCACAATGGCGACAGGTATTTCACATTTCAATGAATAAATCAAAATGTCATATTTTGTTTGGATGAATTGATTTAGCAAAAAAAAAAAACTATCAAGCAATTACTCTTTCACCTTGATTCAAAAACAGAAAATTACTGAAGATGCATGTATTGCAACTGATCATATTATCTGGCAAGGCTTACAGTATATTACTAATATTTGCTCTCACAATCTACAGTGTGTATGAAAAGCAGGATGCTGCAGGTCTTGCAGATACCAGAAAATGTATTTCTCTCATGATAAGATGAGATAAACTATGATTTATGCAAGTATAATTTGTGGAGGAAATTGTAGACGATTCTTTATTTTGGTACAAATGTTTTTGCAACAGTGGTCAGAACCACTCATTTTCTTTGACGGTGTTTGTCATAGCTGCAAAGCTCAAGTTTACATCTCTTGAACAGATGCAGTGCATGATATATAACATAATAACACACTGTGTTAACCAAATGACAGGCAGTGTACAGCACTGTATGTGTACTGTATGTGTGAAGAAATAACAAAGAGAAATTCTGCTCCAACTCTTTAAGTCATATTTGTATATGTTTTCAAAATCACCCTGAGCTCAGACAGCACAGAACTATACCCACAATATCAAAACAAGAGAGCACAGCTTCTATATTAACAATGTCATTTTGTGATTTAGAAAACTACTACTGTGTTCAAATAATGGGCAAAACAACTTCCATTATATCCATTGTGTACACAATGCAATAGGGACTCAACTGACAATGTATCCAAAAATAAATGTACTATCATTTCAAATAGATTATTGACCTATTTACGATTTCTTCTTGACAAAATGACACAGTCTGATATGTTACCTTGGTTTTGGAGCAGAAATTATATTAGAGCCTGACTACTCATGAAAAATGTGTGGTCAAGAAATGTACACATGGTGTGCACAGTAGCGAAGTCTGGAAGTCGTGCTGAATCTTCCTACTACTGTGTCTGAGTCTGATAACAGGTTGGCTCCGTTTTCTCTCCTGTCGCATCTTCAGCCCGCAGGAATGCTCTATAAACAAGGGGTGTGTCTGCCTTCAGCTACACCTTTAATCGTTTTCTCACCTTCAAATTCTGCCAAACACCATAGTGGTTCCATTTGAAATGAAAAACGAAGCTGTCCTGGATATATCGCTTTTTATTCAGATGCTGGATACGTTTACCTTTACTCACATTTCATTTATCCCTGTTAAGAGTCACCTCCCTCAAACGCAGCTAGAATCTACAACGTTAACCGCTAATGTTTGCAACGTGACCGGCTTACGATGTACAGTATCAAGTTAAGAGCTTTTGGCTGTAGTCGTACGCAGAAAAAAACAAACCGGTAATCTCATCCATGCTTTGCAAGTCATGAAAATTAATAATAATAATGAGGTCACGACCTTCACAGTGCACTGCCCTGCCATGGGATAAGTACTGCGCTAATATGGCCCGTGTCCTCACATTTCCTATAAACCTCTGTAGGGTGTGTTCATGTGGCTAACCTTTAGGCCGTTGGATACAGGTGTGCTGGTTGTCACTCAGGAAGAATCCCTCTCTGCAACGACACTCATAGCTGCCCATCATGTTGACACAAATCTGTTGGCATCCACCGTTCCCTTCCGAGCACTCATCCACATCTGTCACACACAAACAGACACAAGAGAGAAAGTTAATAAAACAGCAGAAGTCACAAACTATTCATGGCTTATCAAGGGTGTTTTAAAGGGATGAGGTTAAGGAGACAATTCTGCCAGTTTGATGACCGACTACTACTGCTTCAGTTCAAACGTTTTTCAGTTCAAACGTTTTTACGACTGTTTTTACGTTTAAGTTTTTACTACCGTTAAGTTCCAATGTGTCAACGGCTGTTATTTGAGCGCCATGAAGCTGGATCAAACCAACTAGAAAAGCACAAATATTTTCCTGATTTAGTTGTAGCCCATACATAAATACAAAATGCAAAAAAACAAAGCCTGTGTCTTTAGCATTTAAGCACATCTGAGTTGATTGTGGCTTCAGTGCAAAGGTCCCAAAATAAAAGGAAAGCCAAGACAAGTAGAAATGTCAGAAGGAATATTTTGACAAGCCGGAGGAGCTTGTCTGAGGTTACTGTCTGAGGAGGTGGTGTCTGCCTTAATGGTTATCTGACATGGCGGAGCACCGCTAGCACTCTGAAAGCCTCCGACTCTGCAGCACACTAAGCCATAAAAAAAAAAAAAAAATCCCAAGCAGCACAATCCTTTGGCAAGCGCGAAATCTGATCCACCTGGGCCAAAGTACCTGCCGATGACGAGTGTCTGTCAGACTCAAGACGGGAGGAATGCAGGGACAGCTATGAAGGAGGTGGTGTGTGTGTGTGTGCTGGAAGAGGAAAGGGGG
>JAODUH010067082.1:0-16876 GCA_027564835.1 Typhlichthys subterraneus
ACAAGTACATTAGAGTCTCTAGTTTGAGAAATAGACGCCTCACAGGTCCTCAACTGGCAGCTTCATTAAATGATACCATTTACAATGGTTTCTAGCGACACATCTATGTGTGATCAGGGCCTACCAGTAACTAAACAACAGCCTGGTTTTTGTTTCCTGTTGCCTGGCTTGCGGTAACTGCTGCGGTAGATGCCACAATATTATGGTGAAATGCTGACCCCTAATGGTTTGGAGAATATGGTAATGTTTTACATAGAGAACCTTTAAGCAACATTACAGAAAAACAAGGTATATTAATAAACAATGCTGACTACACACTGGAATAAATTAATAGCCGGGAAAAAGGGATGTACTGTAGGTTAACCGTTAGTTTCTTACCAATTTTAGGAACTGTGGTTACTGTTGTGCGATTGTTTCTCTCCACAGAGGAGTCTAATAAACACAGATAGGGGACAAATCAAACTAAACTTACTGTAAAATTAAGGTTTTAGTCAATGACATTCATTATTGCAGTTCTAACTGCTTACTGTAGCTGCAGGCTGTTACATTCTCCAAGTCCACAGCTGAATCACAATGTATGCAAACGGTGTTGCTGTTCTCAAAGACATGACTAGTGCATCCTGATAAATTAAAATGCATTTTTATTAACATTAGTAACATGGCAGGCTTTAGTATTTGCATATTTTTATTGGTTCATTAATGCTTTTTCACTCCCACTTTAAACCATACTTGCAATACTTGTGTGCAAATTTCTAAATTAGTAAATGCTATATGTTTGACAAGCTAGAAGCTTACAGTAAGTAACTAAGTAAGTCTAGAGTTTTGTAATTTGGTATTATACACAGTAGACAGTTAATACTGTGTTAATCTAATTCTGATTAGAGATATCAAATAGTTAATAATACCAAATTAATGTGATATGGCATTCATTCACTGATCATATTTTCTCTTCTACAAATATTTTAATTTGAGGTACATTGGGTTGTTATTGAGTTGGGTTGTCATTTTTAAAGTCAGTTAAAAATGTTTTTCCCTGAGAACCAAATCTACATGCAATTATTATTGCATGCGTGTATTGTTTAAACTGAATGCTCTTCCTAAAACAATATGCTACTGAAGACCATTACACAGTTAATTTAAATTCAGAACCAATGAACAGTAAATGCTCTAGTACACATAGATTATTTCTAATTAGCAGTATTTGAATAATTGCCCTTATTCTCAAACAACCCGTGCTGATAGGCTACTTGTGATGTTTGCATTATGAATGTATTACCTGCTTCGCAATGGGTGTCATTAGCACATGAAGTGTTCAGTTTCTGTCTCTCACCACAGCACTCAAATTGGTTCTGACGAAGTGCCTATGGACAGAATCTACATATTACTATTTTTGTAAATTAATTTAACAGGTTATTCCGTTAGCTGAGCTAGCCATCAACTGAATTTGTATGGTCAAGTTAGCCAGTAAAGTACACCTAAACCTTTACTCATATTCAATATGTTATTATATACATTAAGCCATAAATACAACAAGCAATACTTCTTTGGATATAGTAATGGTCAAATCATACATAATAAAGTATTTGACTGTAACACTGGAGAAATTCAAAGGCAATGTCCCTTATGGTAACAATGGCTACACATCCTGTATGACAATGCAGAATGAGTAGCCCAGTAGGCCTACATACAATTTGTGCCAACCATTTATCTGCTGCAGTAGAAGTAATAACCATTAATCTGTTTTGTAGAACTACTAACCATCTAGTACAAACCATGTAGCTGCTATTGTTGGTCTGTACTGTGTAGTATACATACTGTGAATCTGGAGACTAAATGTATACAATCGGGAGCACCACAGTCACATGATAGGTTTTCTGATAAGGTATAACAGAATAAGCCTTGTGTTTCCAAATGGTGGTAGAGCTAGATGAGGCGATCAAAACAATTGAACGTGAATATGGTCTGGCCATGGTCCATTGGCAAGTGTTGCAATTGTTTTGAACAGATCATATTCACTTTGTGAGTATGGTCTGGTTACATCAGGCACAGGATAGCATATTAAAATAGAATACAGTAAAACAAAACAAAAACTAATGCTGTTTTTGTATCATTGTTGAGTTTTCTTGTCACTTAAAGCTTGGACTTGAAAGAGATAATCACATACTGTGTGCCATTATGTTTATAAAGCCCCAGAAACATTTTCTTACTGGGAGGGGTTGGACGTTCTCATGTTTGAAACCAAAACAACATTCTAAAGTCCACAGTAAATCCTCGTTGTATTACACCAAACAGCTTTTGTTGCATAAAGCAAAAAAACGAAATTGCTTCATTATACTCTCAAAACATTTGCTGTGATCTATCACACTCCTCAATAGAGGTAAACACATACAGTAGACCTGTAATAATCTACAAAAACATTGCAGATGCACCCCACACATTAGCACGGATGTATACTTGCATGCCAACACCACACAAATATGTAATCATCTGTTACAGTATAAAATATAGGGGAAAAAGCCAACTTGCTTGTGTCCACACAAAGGATTTTGCTTTTCTGCAAAATGCTACAATAAAAGTGCTTGATATCATGCGTGCATATCGTTCAACTAGTAGTCTACTTAATTTATAAACATGTTAAATTTTGCATTTATGGTTTAATTTATATCTACAGTATAATATGGCAAGTAAAGCCACCTCTCGTGCATGTGTCAAATGGATATTGCATTTGCAAAATTGTACAGTAAAAGTGCTTTATTTATAGTCTAGTCATGAATCCAGAAACAATACATTCTGAAATTATGGTGATAGACGTGTCCCCATTCAAATATAATGAGAATAAGATAAATGTATTTGCAAACCATTACCTCCAATGCAATCAACAAATACATTGGCTACTAATATACATTAATGCTAAGAATAACGACCTGCTCCAAATAAAATAAGAGCACCTGAATTGACCATTGAACATTCGAATGACAGATGGCTTCACTGCGATTGCAAACACTACTAACACCCTACCTTAGTGGCAGGTGTCTCAGGTCTTATAAGAATCACAGTCGCTGCCAAGACCAAAAGGAATGACAGAGCCATATTCGAAACCTTTGAGACCAAAAAGAGAATTGAGGTTAGATGGACGTTATTCACTGGCCTCGCTAGAATCAAAAATGTTGAACCTCATTGCCGGGGAACATTAGGCAGCTAACACCTGTCACTACGTTGCTATTAAGTTTCCATTGTTCTAGCTACCTACGTGTCTACAGCAAGCAAACTTACGATTTTTCACATAGCTAATAGCCTATTATAAATGTAATATTTTATATTGACTGCCATGTTTGAAACGTAGAAATTAACTTACCGACAAAGCAAAACTTATCAAGAGTTCCTCCTCCCAACACTCCTCGCAACACACAGACACAGATTGCAGTAGAATTATTTCCGGTTTCAGATTTCAAAATAAATATAATACCGCAACTCTACAATAGGATTTAACAACAACGTCGCCCTCTTGTGTTCGGACCAGGTTCTGACCATGGGTTTGAATCGAACCATTTTTTTTCTGCCCCTCATTCATTACCGCTACCGGTACTGTCATGTATTTATTTGGATAAATCCACCGACCGGGGAGCATTCCAAAATAGTCAACCTGCAACCGTGTTTTTCTACGGATGCCTGGGCCTCAAGCATAAGTCGTGTTTTCTTGGGCTATGTGCCGTGATGGTGGTATTCAACGTTCATCTTCTTCACATCCCGACTGAGGCTGGTATAGTAGGGAGTAAACTACGCACGCGGTTCGCACTGCCCTCCATCTCACTTCGATTTACGGCGGGATACGCGTGCCTGGTTTTCACATTCTCTCCATATTTTTACCAAACAACTTTGCCAAGTTGAAATATAAGTAGTAGCACATACTTCTAAACATATAAAGGTAGTTACAGTTAGCAGTACCCAATATAGAAGCATGGTGTAAACTGTAAAATTGGTTTAAAAATAAGTGAATTAAACGTGTTGTTTTGAATAACGTACCGCAGACTGCACGTTTTAGCAGTAATTATTAGGTTACACAATGTAGCTTGTGTTAGCTTGCTAATTTAGCTGTTTATGTTAACTACGGTACAACAAACAAACAAAAATCTTTTTTTTTGCGAACAGAAATAGATTAACAATGAATTCTAACGTGTGGAACATAAAGGAAATATTGAATATTCCAACTGGAAGCAGGTAATATGTTAATGTTTTAATCTACCGGTACTTTGAGAATGCGAAATTATTCGGTTAATTGATTTTCTATTATTTGTGCGAATCACCACCCCCCCCCCCCACCCCCCCCCCACCCCACACACACACACACACACACACACACACCCAACCCCATGAAAAGTGGGAGCAAAACCAGTAGGAATATGGCTACCAGTGGTTATTCCAGTTTAACAGATTCACAGTTTGCCTATGGATCCCAGACCCAGTTCTGCCTTGAGGACTCTCAGATTATGTCTCAAGAAATGAGTTTTTCATCCAAGAATTCCCAGCAAAGCTCACAAGAGTTATTGGTAAGATTACTGGTGAATATTTGTTTTACAAACAATATAATGCCACAATATTTACCTAATGCTTTATTTCTATGTACTCACTCAATATATTTAGGGAAGTGAGACAAAACTTTCAAGTAATTATCACACCAAACCTTTCCTGTTTGGTGGCGATGGGAAAGACAAATTTTTGATGCAAAGAGGTATGAGCATATTAGAAAAGTTTGAAGAGGACAAAAAGAAAGCAAAAGAAAAATGTGAAAGGTACAGTATTTTTTTTTTTACCAATTTGTCATAACTTGTATTGTGAAATAATTATACATTGGATTTAATTAACTTGAGATAACAAAAATATTTCTTATGGTGCTTAATTGCTTTTACAGTGAAATTCTAGCCAAAGAATGTCAACATTATCGAGAGACCCTTAACAACGTAAGTCATAATTTTTATTTGTGTTTTATCAAACTCCAGCTTGTTTAAAAGTTTCAGTAAATAGGAAACAATTGTATAATCCCACCCCAGATGCAAGAGGCAATCATTCGCACAGAGAAAAACACAGTCGCTTGCAAAACTGTCTTGGAGGGTTTTGACAGTTTTGTGGCCACAGGTAATTTTCTTGTGGTATTATCCAATGTGACTAAATTAAATAATTATCAGATAATAAATAATATGAACTTTTTTTTTATATATATAAAAATTACACACTACCGGCCAAAAGTTTTAGAATAAGAAAGAAGACTGGGTGAAATTGGTGCAGTTGCAAAAATAGAACACAGTAAAACAGCATATGTGTGTGTAAAAAAATATATATAAATTACACACTACCAGCCAAAAGTTTTAGAACACCCCAATTCATCCAGGTTTTTATTGAAATTCATGCAGTTCAATCTCATGGACATGGTACTCTGAAATGAAAGCATAGAACAAATAAACAGTTGAAGTTAAAAAATAAATCATGCAATCAATTTATAAACATGGTTGTAAGTAATCAAGGCAAGTTTGGATCAAGCCTTGATCAACCTCCGTTGTTGCAGAATTGCTCTAAGCTGTTAACCAATTTCTTGTTCCCTGAAATGTTCTTTTTTTTTTTTTTGTTAACCTTACTATTTTTTTTACCTCTGGCAGTTCACCACTTACCTTCCTACCTACTATTTCAAGCTATTCATTGGACTTGACCTGCTTGAATTTCCATAATAAACTGGAGAAATTGGGGTGTTCTAAAACATTTGACCAGTTATGTATATATCTATATATCTATGTATCTATCTAGTCAAATGTACATACTAGCATGTATATTTAGTGCTTTTTACAAAAGCAGTAAATGCCTTTTTATACATCAATAGTGGAAACATGTCTTCCACCAGCGGATGTCACTCTTTACCCAGCTATGAAACAGTGTACTATTATTTGTTAACCTTGAATGTGTATTGAGTTGTAGGCTTGTATTAAAAGACACATTTTATACATAAACATTTTTTAACACAGTGCAGCAAAGTTTCTCCAGTCTTCAGAATGGCATAACACAGCAGTTTGAGACTGTCCGGCATGAAGTTAACTCTTGTAAAAGTAAGATCACTGAAATGGAAGAACGGGTACAAAAGGTAAAGCTGTCAAGTTTAGCTTACTGCTAAATATATAAAAAATGTATCTTTTATAATATTATTTGCGACTGATTATGATGTGCAATTAATGTTTTAGACTGATGTGGCCACCACTGAACTTGGATCGCATATGCATGGCTTACAACAGGACGTGGAATCTCTTAAACAGGAGCATCAAAGAGAACAAACCATGCTTGAAGAGGCTGTTAACCTGCTTACCACCCTGGTCTCAAAGCAATCCAACAAATTAAGCCCAGGAGGTATAACAGACTGTGCCGTCCAGACCTCACCAGGGCTGGCACAGCCAACCTCTAAAATACAGCCTGAAGAGGAAGAGCCTATCTGCCAGCAGCTTAAAAGCAGTCTGCATGAGGTTTCCTCTGAAGACCCCAGAGGCCATAACATAACAAATCTAAACAGCAAATCCACTGTAAGGAGTCACAGGAGTCGCAGAAGGAGGCCACCACTGCTATCCCAGAGGAGGAAGTGCACAATCTGGGATGAAAACCATCAGCTTCCCACTAAGAGCATCAAGCAAGAAGTAGTTTCACCTCTCAAGGAGCGTCACGATCAGAACATGTTGGCCAGTCTGAAACCGGAAGCACTGCTGCAACGCAAGAGAGAGTCCACATCCAGTAAATGTGTTGGAGGCTTTATCAGCCCTGCCAGCTTTTGGTCTCAAGACAGCAGCAGTTCTATGTACATAACTGGAATTGAACCAGTCTCTGAGGATTTGCCAACAGTACCTAAATGGGAGATTCCAGCAAATGCGAAAGGCTTCTGGCAGCTGTTTGACATGACCGATTGTGATTCTGACTCCTCTATTTTTCCTATAGCGGAGAAGTAATAATGCTAATAAGAAACTATACTTTTGTTTTGTGTCAAGTAAACAAAACATATGTTATTTACTAAACACACTATTGTTTTATTGTTTCACATTGGTTCAAGTTAACTACACCTAAGTAAACAATTAAATTAATGACTGGTTTGGTGTAAGACCTGTGGAATTGTTTTATTTGCAATTGTTGTTTTGCTAAATGTTGTTTTTAAGTGTCAAACATTTCAATGTATGAAGAAGGTTACACTTCTGTCTGAAGAAAAAAAAGTTCTCTCAATTGAAGAAAACAACACTGCAATTATATATTTTTTTTAATGTGGCAAAATGTTTTTTTAATTTACAGATATTTTCAAGGAATTGCATATATCACAAGGCATTGATAGTTAGCATGTTGATTAATATAATATCAGGTTTATCAATATGCATTTGTATTTTTATCCATTAAAATATTTTATGGTTTATTATAGTGTTATAATTAATATGCTATTAACCAGCATGTTCAGGCTCTAAATCGCTCAGATATAAAGAAAAAGAAGCTATAAAAATATTTACAAAATTCTGTTTTCATCTTGCTCTTTCATCTGTCATTCTGTCCCATATCAAAATATGCAACTAATTCTACAAAAAAAAATTCATACGGTAATAAGCCCTTATGTGTTTGGGGAAAAACAACACTGCATTTGGCCCAGCATAAGTGCTAAATCAAACTAAATCAACTTGCTTTACAAGCTCTTCTGCGAATCACTGACTCACTAAGTCTGCAGGTGGGGACATTAGTCCCCGGGGGTTGAGACTTGCCACCAAACAGACATCGTAATTGTCGTGCATCAGCGCATGGCGTGCCACTACTGTCCACCGATTCTCCCATGGGTCCAGTTCCAAGATGTCTTTTGTAATGTCATCATGACGATCTATTAAAGAAATACATGCATTATGGTAAATTGGCACAACAAACATGTAAATTAGTGAATACTTCAATACCTGCTCCTCTGTAGTATCCGCATACATAAAGCTTTCCTCCCACCACTCCTGCATTTGAAGCATTGTTGCGCAGAGACAGCAGTGCAGATGGGAGAGGGGGTCCATCTCGCCAGTAATCCCCATCGGGATTGTAAATTTCAACAGCGTCTAGGCATCGACGTGATTGTCCTCGATCCACACCCTCACAACCAATCCCCCCTGCCCAGTGATATTTAGCACTGAAATATTAAACATTTAGAGGGTTTTCTGTCTTATTTATAATTGATCACTTTTAATGTGAATATTCTCACCCATCACATAGATTTCACCATTGAGGGCCACCGCACCGCAACGGTATTTAGAATACTTCATGGGACCAAGTTCTGTCCATTTATTTCTTTCTGGATTGTACTCCAGAAGGCGGTTACTGAGGCGGTCAGGTTCATCATCCATCCGGAATGACTACAGGGTAGTGAGGTCATGACAAACAGGTACACTCATAGCATATTGATGTGTAGTACCAAAAACAACACAATGTCAACAAGTGTCTGAGCTAAGACCTCTAAAGAACATAATAATATAATAGCATATACTGTGTATACACATTGCATTAATGATACATTTTAAGCTCTTTATTTGTAGATTCAACAATTCCACGTGTAACTAAAAAGGATTCAACCTGAGGTCCAGGTTTTAGATGTCACCCTGCTCAAACACACCTGATTCAATTGAACGATTGTCATCTAGCTCTGCAGAAGCCTGATAACGACCGATTCATTATAGTCAGGTGTGTTGGAGCAGGAGCCATATAAAGCATGCAGGGCAGGGGCCCTCCAGGACCATGAGAACCATTTCTAAATCATCATACTGTCATGTAATGTACCTGTGGCGTTCTTCCACCTATAACGTATAGGCAACCTTTGATTGTAACCACACTGTGATAGGCCAAAGGCATAGGCAGAGGGGCCGCACTACGCCACGGTCCTCCCTGTAGAGACCAGCGTTCCACACAGTTAGTGATAATACACTGGTTCTTCAGCTTCATCTGGCCTCCCAGCAGATACAGCGTGTCACCAAGTGATCCCAGAGCATAGGAGTCACGGTATTCTGCTGAGGTCAGGCGCTCCCAGCTACCTTGGGCTTCCACTTTGTACCTGGCAATCCCACACATTCATTATTATCACAACAACCATGGGTCCTTCAAATCTAACAATAATGAAGGGTGTAAGTGCTCTGTAAGCTCCTCACCGGTAAACCTCGACGCTCATATCCTTCTGACGAGCCATTCTGCGCACACCTGCCTCTCCTGCTACGATAATGTCATTTCCTTCAGTTACGACCCCTGCACACACATACCCCAAAGCCTCTCCATAGCACGGTGACGTAATGTAGTAGATGCGGCCTGTAGATGGGGCATAGCAAAAGCTGCGTTCAGCATAACTGCCATATCGGGATCGAATCCCGCCGCTGTCGTTGCCGATACAGAGCAGCAGATCCGTGGTCTCCATGCCGTAACGCAACTTAAGTTTACGCGGTGCGGCGGCAGGATGCATTGCTGTGGCCTCCAGCCCTTCTCTAAGCATGTCTAGACACTCGGCGTCCGACAGCAATGCTTTGCTCCTCTTCATTGCCTCTCTCAGATAGTCTGGGTTCACCAGTGGTAGACGGACCTTCCTCAGGAGCTCTGGTAGATGCCTGCTGCGGCTCTCTCCATACTCTGTGTTCTTGTGCTTGACCCAGCGCAGAACCACGTCCAGAACGGTCTCTTCCCGGGAAACATTAAGGTCATCCGAGCTCAGCAGCTTTCCAAGCTGATGCGCCTCAAGCTCCAGGACTTCCTCGCTCTGGCAGACCTGGACAAAATTCTGCCATAAGAAGCGCTGGGCGTGGTCTGCCAGTCGCTCTGCTCCCAGCTCGCGGGCATAGTAATAGACGCCGAGGCAGTTGGAGGCGTCCATGTTTTCGGTCATGTGCAGCTGGCACCGATTGAAGACTTCATCCATTTGCAAGAGGAAAGCCGCAATAGAAATACCCTGTACGTTCTCATTGGTGAGAGGGAGCTCTGAGCAGTACATGTATTTCAGGAGTAGGGCAAGGCTCTCTGCTGGGGTGTCGCGCAGGAATATCTCCCTGTTGTTGCACTCACGCAGGCCACAGGTGAACATAACCCGGAAGTAGGGGCTGAAGGCAGATAGAATCACTCTGTGACAGGGAAAGCTGATGCCCTCAGCAACCAGTACCACATCGGTCAGATTTTCAGTATCCCTCATCTTTCTCAGTTGGTCCAGCAGGGCCAAGCCATGTTTGGCTCTGACATCCATGTTGATGCAGGTTTTAGCGCTATAAATTTGTATCGATACAAAGGATTGGATAATACTGTAAGCCAACACCTGGGGAGGTTGATTCTGGAAAGAGGGGTCAGAGAAAGAGATTAAGGTTCCACTTTAAATACCACAGCAGCAGAGTGCACATTTGCACTTTTATTTATATATTTTAATTCAGACTTGTTATACAGTTTTAGTTTAAATATACATATGTGCCTCTGTTAAGTAATTGTAGGTATTAGTCTTTGGTTGAACATTTAAAAATGACCATGTGTAGACCTGAGTAAACATCTAGAATACATGTTATACATTGCCACATAGCAAACAGTGTAAAACTGCAGTAAGATGAGTTGCTTATCATGCATGTTAGTCTGGCTGTTTAGTAGAACCTTTAGCCTTACCAGTTTCACCTACTGTACTGATCTCACAAAGTCCTGCTGCTATAACTGACAAAGTCTT
This sequence comes from Typhlichthys subterraneus, assembly GCA_027564835.1. Taxonomy (NCBI): domain Eukaryota; kingdom Metazoa; phylum Chordata; class Actinopteri; order Percopsiformes; family Amblyopsidae; genus Typhlichthys; species Typhlichthys subterraneus. Next base: position 10,709 of record JAODUH010067082.1, read on the forward strand.
GAATCATTTCTTGTTTATGCATCTGCCTTCATATGCTGTTAGAGTATGTTGCTGGACATATTGCTATTGCTAGAGTAGGCCCACGTAAACCTAGAGACAAATCTATTTACCATGCCCCAACTGGTAGCATGAGCTACCAACCTAAAAATAGACCGTGCTATGGCATACAGCAATGGCTCAAAAGGATAAGTGAAATTAGCATGTTTGACATGTGTAGTTACAGTCATAAACAAAATCACTCAATGATGTAGTACTTTTCTTATATTCCAATCTTCACACGTTATTTAGTGAAACCAATATGTGCAATCTTTGTTTTTCTTTGTTTGCCCTGGCTGTCACATGCAGGCAGCGCTGGAATGACAGCTATGAAAAATGCTGTAAACTAGGATTCATATTTCAAGACCATCTCTTAAAGCAGCAGATGACCAATATGCCTAAAGATTAAAACATTGTAATTGCAATAAACAAATATTCTATATGATAGCAGTACTAGGTCATGTTTTGTTAACATTATTAAAACAAATTCAAACTAAACAAAAATAAGATTATTTTGTGATTCAAAACTTGTTTACTGCATTGGACAACCTCATAATGTAATGCTGTGCCCCATCATTTTGAGTGTGCAACAAACTACATTTTTGTTGTTATCAAAAGACAAGCTTCATTAACCATAGTATAATACTAGATTAGTAATACTGGTATAATACTAGAATACTAGAATTCCTTTGACCTGTATGTGGTGTAGGTATACAATGTAGGTGATTGTCCCATCTTACTTACATACAGTATGGTGGACATTCTTTATCACAGTATGTTCAGATAAATTACTGACTGCAGAGCACTCGCATTGTATGTTGTGTTGCTCTTGTCAGTTGGACTCTCCCAGTACCCAGTCTTTACTGGTTTTTGTCATTGATAATTCCATATTTGGTTTGCTTCCTCAGTTTAGAGGATCCCTTCCTACGCTGTCCAACTAAATTTCTCTGCATGACTTAAAGCAGTGTAGGTCTTAGATTCAATTTGTTATTCTATTCTTCTACTTAACATTTAGTCTCAGTATTTAAAAGTACTTTTAAACATGAGTGTGTTGTTTCTTTTGTACTATATATTGACTTTTGTAGTGTTATGCTGCTGTCCTGCTCTGATATGTCTTATAAATGAGATGCCATGTCTCAATGAAAAGATCCTTGTAAAAGGTTACTGTATATTAAATTTGACTTTTTATACTGACATTACAGGACAATTGTCAATTATCTGAGAGAATGGATTAACAATTTTGTAATTTCACAAACTAAGCAAATTATGTCTATTTGGAAAAAACCTCAGTAATAGGTGATGGAACAAATACATGTGGAAATTTCATGGTTCATTAGGATCAGTTCAGCAAATGTAAGCTCTCATGCTAATATTTACTTCCTTTGAGGACCACATATATGTATAATCTGTGGTTCAAGAGGGTTAATCTTTTCCTCTTTAGGAAGGACATGCGTGTCAGTTTATTCCATTGAGCCTTTCATAATATCTCAAAGCTTGAAAGATACGTTTTGTTCTAACATCCTCAGTAGTTAACCATTACAGAATGCAGTGTAAATCAGCAGCGAGAGTGCATGTGGTAGCACTCAACAGCTCACCTTTATAGGGCACTAAGTGCAGTGCAGCAGACAGTTTGATGAAGGATGGGCACTGCACACAGGCCTGGCAAATACAGATTGGAGAGGGAGGTGATGGACCAACACAGGCTGGAAGAGCTAGCACAGAGGAAGAGCTACTCTGACATCTACCCCACTTTCACCCAACGCCTTACACATTCCCTAAGGTAAGGCCTGACCTGACTTCATCTAGGTTATCAATAATTAATGGTTAATTGCAAGCCTGTCTCTATCCCTGCCAGATGTACAGTACCCAAATTGAAGCAAAGCATTGTGGGTTGTTTACCTATACTATACTGGCTGCCCAGGTACTCAATCTTGGACTATGGCATGCCTGACCTCATTTCTGGCATCAGTGTAGGCATTATGCACCTGCCACAAGGTATGAAAATATTTCATAATGGCCAATTCAACTCCAAGAAAGCCTACTCAATTATTTTACAGACTTCATCTAGATGTAATCTGTCAAATAAGAACAACACAACATGAAGTACAATCATATTTTTCTAAGGCTGCTCATCTGACTTAGTTTGAGCTTAAGCAAAGTGGCTTGTATTTTGTAATAAGGCCACTGTAACATGGCATGTTTCCACAGGGTTGGCGTATGCATTGCTGGCTTCCTTACCTCCCGTGTTTGGGCTTTATACGTCACTCTACCCAGCATTGATCTATTTCTTTTTTGGGACATCACGTCATATTTCGATTGGTAAGTACGTGTAAAAAATAAGGTTATAGTACTAGAGGCATCCCAACCGCGAGGTTAACGAGCAGATCGTGTGTTCTTCAGGTACATTCACAGTGCTCAGCATTATGGTGGGTAGCGTGACAGAGAGACTCGCTCCAGACACAGATTTCCTCAGAACGAATGGCACAAATGTCACCCAGGATGTACCAGTGGACGTAGCCGCCAGGGACGCCTACAGAGTTCATGTGGCAGCTGCCACCACTGTGCTTGGCGGACTCATCCAGGTCTTCACAAGGAACATGGCAACATAATAGCAGTGCTGCACAGTCACGTTGCTCACGAGTGTTTGCCCGTGCTGTAGGTCGTACTGGGCTTGGCGAAGTTTGGATTCGTGGGGACATATCTGTCTGAACCTCTGGTGCGGGCTTACACAACAGCTGCCGCCGTGCATGCAATGGTGGCACAACTGAAGCACATATTTGGAGTATCACCCTCACGTTTCACCGGGCCACTGACACTGGTGTATGTGAGTATCATGTATGTCTGGTCATATTGCTGTGATGATCTGCACTGCTTCTATTTCCCCCATTTTGTGACGTGGTAAAATGATCCTTCATCTCCAGACCTTGGCAGATGTTTGTTCCTTGCTGCCCAAGACCAACTTGGCGACGCTTTTGGTCAGCACAGTATCCATGGTGGTTCTGTTTGCAGCCAAGGAGCTCAACTCTTTCCTATCTCCAAAGCTGCCAGTGCCTGTTCCTGTTGAGCTTATCACAGTCAGTTCCATTTTTATCTTAAGTCAATTGCTATAATGCATTTGTTGATAGTATCTGAAACGCCAATACACCAGTTATATGTAAAACTATTCCGTTAGTCTAGACAGATATGTGTCAAGTGCCTTGTTTTTTATTGGTTTCACATTTTAAGAAACCATAACGCATACCTAAGTACTTCAGCTATGAATATATCTTTACAAACTACAATTAGCTAGACGCCCATCCACATAAAGAGGTCAGTAGCTGAGGGATTCAGTTAACACAACACCATCATCTGAGGAGTTTATGCTGATATTGCAGACCCAGTGGAACGAAAATGCTGAATCACAGTTCTGGCCGAAGCGGTAGTAGAGCATTTTTGTGCGAGACATTGCAAAAGCAGGGACATTGAAAACAACTATTAGGCACATTAGTGGTGTATGTTTGACCAGATTTTTGATGAGTATATGTGTAAATTCTGTGGTGCGCGTGTTTATTGTCATTGAATTGTCAATTTGTGTTGTTATCTAATTAGATTGTGGCAGGCACATTGATTTCATCCTATGCCCACTTGAATGACAACTACTCCATCTCAGTAGTAGGGGAAATTCCTAGTGGGTAAGAAAGTGGTTCTGGTTCAATATATTTGAATACACATCCTCATTAATAATGACTGTTCAGACACTGTTGGCTGTGAATTAATGTTGTTTACCACTGCCTATCAGCTTGAGTTCACCTCGTATACCAGATGGAAGGATCTTCGGAGATGTCGTCGGCGATGCCTTCGCATTGGCCATTGTGGGCTATGCCATATCCATCTCCCTTGGAAAAACATTTGCGCTTAAACATGGCTATAAGGTGGACAGCAACCAGGTAACCTAAAACCCAAATCTGCTACCTTAAATATAACAGATGAAGATGCAGCAGTGATTCCTTCTCTCTGTTTCATATCTGTCCCCATTACAGGAGCTGGTGGCTCTGGGTTTCAGCAATACAGCAGGAGGCTTCTTCCAGTGCTTCTCTGTGTGTGCCTCCATGTCTCGTAGTCTAATCCAGGAGAGCACTGGAGGGAAAACACAGGTTCATACCATCTCTTATCAAATATGTTCTAGAACTTTTAATAGGGACACTCATTTGTTGTTTTCTGGAAGAACTCACATAACACAGAGTGTTATGTGAGTTACAAACATATAACTCAGACTTATGTTATGTGGCTTGCACTCTCTAAATGTCAACTATTGTTATTTTTATTAGTTTTCATAATTTGCATTCAGTCATTACCTGGGTTTTATGAATGATTTCTATTGTTTTGTTTTGAAGATGGCTGGAATAGGTGCTGCTGTAATTGTTTTGGTGACTATACTGAAGCTTGGACCACTGTTCCAGGAGCTGCCAAAGGTAACTGTTTAATGTTTGCACTATGCTTTCCTACACATCTCTAACGTCTAAATTAAACCCATGGCTGTTCTTGTTTCAGGCAGTGCTCTCAGCTATTGTCTTTGTGAATCTCAAGAGTATGTTTAAACAATACTATGACATCGTTACACTGTGGAGAAGCAGCAAAATGGATCTGGTGAGAGGCTAAATCTGTGGATGTGTAATAATATGACACAATATACCATTCACATATAGTAGCAATAATAATAATGTGGCAATATTTGTGTAATGACAGTATAACGATACACTCCTGTAGGCAGTCTGGCTGGTCACGTGGGTGTCGACACTACTGTTTAACCTGGACATGGGTCTTGGAGCGTCCATCATATTTGCTGTGATTACTGTCATCTTCAGGACTCAGATGTAAGCTCCACTGTATTACTTAATTGGAATCATAATGTTGTCGAGGAACACTACAATAGTATTGATTGTGTAAAAGTGCCCTACATTTCTGTCCCAGCTCCCACTTTATGTTCAGCACAAGGCACATGTAGGTGTCGGGGGACGGGCAGAGGATGGTGTGTGTATAGGTGAGCTGTATGTGGCGGCGTAGAGAGAAATGACAGCCACCTTAGCACTTTGGCGCAGGAGGAGCATGTTTCAAACCTGAACAACAATCATGTAATGCCGCGTCATGAGGAACACCAATTGAGATGTGTTATAACGTATATAATCTCTGTATTTGCTTGACACGGTCTTTAAACTCATTCCAGTAAATGTGAAAACACTGTTAACTATGTTGCATTGAATTGTGGCGCTAAACTGTATTTGATAATTTCTATATTTCTATGTTAAGGATGTTTTGGGAGGGCCAGAATTATTGGGGGACTATACACTTATGTGGTCCCCCACAAATCTCTCTCTCTCACCGTAACGCCACGAATATATAGAAGCATAGAGAGCGTTCAAATCAGTGCAGTGGTTCTCCTGCTCCATCGGGAGTTATTGCTAACATTACAGTTATTCAACACCCTACAGTTAGATAGCTATTGCTCACCTTGCTGTCCTTCAACAGCCTACAGTCTGTCAGCTATGCCTTCATTGCTGAAATGGGCACAAAGTCAATGTGAGTGTAGATGTGCATTATTTGAAAACTACTCGTTTAGTAGCCTAGCAAACCTCATGCTGCTCAGACAGGCTGTCAAATCCAAGTCGGCATTCTTGTGTTCAAATGAACATCCAAATAATCCAACTGTATTTTTGCAGTCCTATTTCCAACAGAAAATATAAACCACATTTCCAACATTTAGACTGAAAGCTAGAACACTGCTGACACACCCCCAGCGTTTGAGAACAGAGAGAAACTCAAAACACAAATTTACATCTGCTTTATTAACCAGTTTTTAAATTAGCAGCAGACTTTAGATCTAAATCATGTGTATTTTTCTTCAGGCCAACATATTCAGTTTTTGGAAATGTTCCAGGTACAGAACTCTACGTGGATATAGAAACTCACACAGAGGTAAAACTCTTTTTGATGTACATTTCCCCACCCATTCTACTATACTGTATAAGCAAGGTGTTACTACAGATAATGCAGGTAATGCAATCTGACTGGGCCCTGTGATTGGGGGGGGGGGGGGGGGGGGGGGGGGGGGGGGGGGGGGGGGGGGGGGGGGGGGGGGGGGGGGGGGGGGGGGGG